>VDFB02359453.1:0-82836 GCA_007258455.2 Sequoia sempervirens
GGAAGGATCATAAAGAGGGTTGTTGTAGACCAAACTATCCTCATCATTTATAATCTTATCTTCCATGAAACCATTCCCACAATCCAAAGGAGAATGGAAACTAGGTAAGGTGATGTTTAGGAATGTGTCTATGATTTCATTCTCTTGTGCTAAAATATCTTCTTGTGCTAAGAGACTCTCATAACTAGGACATGCATTGAATGAATGATGATCATGCTTATTGACTAACTTTTTCTCTACAAATTTGGGGAAGATTGAAACTAAAATTTTGAAATATCAATCTATCCTAATGCAAAATGCAATGTAAAAGGCTGAAATGAAATGTAGTTTTTAGATGATAATTAACTGATTATGCTATGTAATAATATGAGAATACAAATTTGAAATGTAAACCATGCATGAAATGAGTGAAGTCAAGCTAAATTTTGTGAAATGCATGTTATAAAAAATCATCCAACTAATATAGCTAGGTAATGGCACCAAACCAAAGCTTAAAAATAGGGTTTGTAGCTCTGTAAAGGAAAGTTTTAGGGGTGAAAAGGGATTGATTCGCCCAAGGTGGTGAATGAGTCCTAGTGGGGATTTTTTTAGAATTTTTAGAATTTTTTTAGATATTTTGATTTTTTCTAAGTTCTATGATGCAAGCCTAAGTTAAAAATACAGAATTTCAGAAATTCTCAATGATTAAAGATGAAAAAATGGAACCTATATGCACTTGCACTAATGCAAAATTTGAAACCCTAGAATGGAACTTAACTAATACAAAATGCACTGCAAGCTAATTTTAGGATGATGATGGACTCAAAATCAGACAAGGAAGTATTCAAAAGGTGGGTTCAACAAAATAAACCATCTATTTTTGTGGTTTAGGATGCTATAGCTCTCTTACACTCTTAGGGTTTTTTACTTAAAGGAGAGAGATACATCCCACACAAAATCTAGGTAGTTCACTCAAACTAATGCAAGTATAATGGAAATATGAATGAAATGTGTCTAGATGAGATAAAATAAATGAAAATAATTGATAAAAACTATTGATCATTAAGTGAAAACTATTGAAATGCAACTTGTTGGAAAACACATTGTGATATGCAAAAGCACTAGAAATGAAAGAGAACTATAACAAAATTTGATGAAACTAGAAGTGTGCACCTAAGAACTTGAAGGAGACTAGAAATGACATCTTGTACACTAATCATAATGATAATTTGGCCTACTAGGACTCATTCACTATTGTGGGTGAATTAGTCTTACTTCTTAGAAATTGTCTCGAAACTTGTATCAAACACATGGGTATCAAAAACTATAAAGAATAGTTTTTAGGCCTGGAAATGGGATTCATTCACGACTAATGTAAAATTATTCCACCTTTGAATTTCTAAAAATACAAAAGTGGAAACAGAAGCCCTTGGTCTACTCTTCAATTCTTAACAGGTGTCTGCCTCCGAAAGTCTGATTTCTGAACCTGAAAGTGACTTTTTGTTGATATTTTGACTTGTTCAACAAGGAGATATCTTCCAAAACTTTGCGAATTGACCTGTAATGATTTACCTACCTCCAAGATGCCTAAATCTATAAACACACAAGAAGAGAAGGGGAAATGTTGGATGTTAGGGCATGGGGGTTTTCCTTGGTCAAACCCCTTTTAGGTAATTAAACAAAATGAAGAAATAATATGAAGAATGAACATGAAATGAATGGATTAATACCATACCACAATGATTGATATTGATTTTCTATAGCAAAAGATGAATATTCAACCCTTGAATGTCTTTGGAAGCTATGTTGATGAATTAGAATGTAAAAACCCTAACTTGCTTGACTTGAAGTAGAAGAAAAGTAATGAATGAGTTGTGAATGAGTTAAAAGATTGTCAATTAGGGTTTAGAGACTTATATTTATAGGAAATTCACCTTATTTTCCCTTTAATTGGATCCCTAAGGCTAACATGAAAGAAAAATAAACTTAAATTCCAAATTTTCCCACTCAAAACTCAAAAATGACCCAAATGGGACTAATTCGTCACCTTGGGTGAATCAGTCCCATCTAGTAGGGACTAATTCACCACAAATGGAAAATTAGTCCTAAAGGGGCCCATTTGCTAGCTAGGTGGTTGGGGAATGACGAATTCCAATTATTATATTGATTTGATTAGGTATTTGATCAAATTATGCTTTGGGATGCACAATATGGGGTCATAGGGGCCTATTAATGATGATGTAAAGGGTGGATAAGGCCAAGGACACAAATTTCAATGTGAAAGTGTGATTATATATAATTTTCATCATTAAAATAAGGTCCATACAACCTAGAAATGTACAAGATCCAATGTGAATTGTAAGACATATTACAACACTAGATTATCATTAAATTTAATTTACAAGCCTTCTAGATTAGTGTAATAATTCTATTAAATACATTTTATAATGTTGAATTAAGGGAAAATGGGTTTATTAAGTTTAGAGAGGTGTGAATGTCTCTTACAACACTTTACAACACCTTTACAAGACATTGATAAATGCATTTGATTCAATTTGCAAGGGTCGAAGACCTAGTGTGGATGTGAAAAACACCTCACAACACCAAATCAAGGCCTCATTAAGTCCTATTTATCATCAATTATTACCAAATCAAGCAAGAAATATTTTTTCCTACAGTATGAATGGAAACTACTAAGGTTATGCATCAGACCTTTCCCAGTTATGGCTTGGTAAATAATAAGGCAAGAGCCCCAAGTGAATACGATTGGAGAGGACAAGGGTATACTGATGATTCATCAGAAATAAATAATCAAAACAAATATCTTGATGCTTCAAACAAAGGCAGAAGCAAAATTGTATCTAATATGTTGTCTTTCAATTATCTTATTCCTAAGCCATCAACACTCAACCTTCTTGCTGACAATTATAATGGTGCATCAGATTTTGAAGAAGTTGACAATATTGGTGTGTAGGTAAATCCAGCATGCTTTATAAATATGATGAAGGGTCTTCAAATTTGAAATCCTCTTCTATGCTAGAGGCTAAAAATGTAACAATACCTACTATAAAGCACAAATGCTTCTATATCAAATGTTGATATAGTATTTAAATGCTTTTTAAGTTCCTTCATGACTTTGATTCTGGTCTTGATGTAACATCTGGTAATTTTTTTGAATGGGAGGCATAATATGGATGCATTTGAAGTGGATAAAATTCATCAAATGCTTGGTGCATACATGGAATCATGGAACTAAGATAGAGTAGTGACTGGTTTATAGCAAAAGAAACAAATCAAGGCCACATGACATAAATCAGATGTGAAGAGTTTTTTATGTTTAACTTTCACATGGAATGATTGCACAACTCTTTGCAAGGAGAAAAGGGGTCTACAAATCAAGGAAACGTATTGTATGCAAAAATCAAGCATATGTTCACCTTGCACTAGAAAGTCCACACTTGTAGTGGAAATGTTCCAAAATTGTTTGAGGAAATTGTACGTATTGGTGTTAGAAGCAAGAAATGTTTTTACTACAAATATTGGGGATGCATGTAGGGTGGATAGAAATTATCAAATTCCCTATGTATGATGGGCGACATGGAACTAAAATCAAATTGGTCTACCAATAAGATGAATCCCATGATTATGGAAAGCAATTTTGAAGGGGTTTCAC
Source organism: Sequoia sempervirens (assembly GCA_007258455.2). Taxonomy (NCBI): domain Eukaryota; kingdom Viridiplantae; phylum Streptophyta; class Pinopsida; order Cupressales; family Cupressaceae; genus Sequoia; species Sequoia sempervirens. The sequence goes on from VDFB02359453.1 coordinate 3,653, forward strand.
ATATGAGGAAATATGAGAATGGAGATGGTAGAAGGAGCATCGATGTTGAGATTAAGAATTTGAGGTATGCCACTATTATTAGGGTTTCAGCTCACACTCTAGCATGACTATAGGAGATGCAATGAAACGAGCAACCAAAGGACTAGGGAAGAAGGGAGATGAATCAATGTTGACATGAAAAGAAGGCAATGTGGAGGATATTCAGAACCCTCACCTGCTAGGCCATGATGGAAGAGGTTGATGTCAACATAGAGGTGCAGGGAAGTGGGGAAGAGAGGTGTGAAGATTTATGTTAAATTTTAAATCTTGTTTTCCCATGAGTCTGAGTAAAATTTTGCTGCCATCATCAAAAGAACCGGGGAGGTGGGGAGTGGCCAAGGTGGACCTGACAAACATTTTAGAAAAGAAAAGGTATTAAAGTATAAAATACATCCAAGGTGTGAGTAATTTTAATATCCCAGGGGGGAATTTTAAAAGCAAAAGGATTTTTTAATGCATGCAAAGTAAAAGCTAGTTTTTAATTATAAAGTGAAAATTAAAATGGGCACGGTAAGATTTTAGTTTTCCCAATAAATTGACTGACATTATTCACTTTATAAGAGAAAATAATTCTTTGCTGGGAATGAAGGTTTAAGTGGAGGAACAAAACATTTGCAGCCTGATATAAAATATTTAAGTGTAAAAGCTTTAAATGCAAAATAGGCTAAATATTTTATTTGTTGGAGATGAAAGTGCAAAGTGGGATTTTGATAGCAAAAAAAAATGTAGATAAATCAAAGGGATTTCACAGAGGAGGAAATAATTTATATTGTATGGTAAAATATGGGAGAAGTGAATTTTTTTCACAAGGAAGGAGTAAGTTTGCAACTCGAGTAAAATGGAGTGAAGGTTTTCACAGCCAACAAATATTTTCTACATTAGAGCATAATGAAGAAGGTCATCATGAAGGGAATATTTTTCTGTTGAGGGCAAGTGATTATGCAAGATGCATGAACCAGGGTGGAAATTAAAACTTCTTTAGGAGACAAAGATAGTTACATATCAATGAAGAAAAATGGATCTAGGTGTCAACTGCATATGTAGTTTTAGGGTTTCTCCTTCTTCTATATCTTCTTTCTTCTTCTCATTGGTGGCTGCAACACATTTTGGCTTTCACAAGAACACTTTTATAACACCGTTTTAGATCTATAATGTTCGTTTTATAGGTTATTGGAGTGGTCTGAGTTTTGTAATGGAGAATGTAATTATAGTATAGTCATAGTTGAATGTAAATGACATAATATTTTGAATTGGTTGTCTACATTATTCATATTGCATAAATTTTGAATATGAGCAATCAAAGATTGTTATTATTCAACTTCTTGTATTTACATTTATGTTTGTTTGATGTTATTACTCTCATTCAAAGAATGAGTTAATTTGTAGTAACACAAATGGAGGTTTATGCAACTGTGTGCTAGGATTGCTAAGTATGGCTAGTTTAGTTGTTGGTATCGATGGTGTAATGCATCATCTAATAGGCATAATTATGATAGATTGTTGTGTTAGGTTTTAAATTACATGGTTTGGATGACTCCACCATGGGATATGACATTGGTCTCTTAATGTTGTAGTTTCCTCAAACTATTTGAGAGTAACTACAAATTTAAATCAATTTACTTATTAATCTCATTTTGTTTGTGTGGGGAATTCAATTCTCTACATCACTTATGTTTGAATTAAACATTACCATGAAGGTTAGAAAAAATTTTAGGGTACTGTGTCTTTAAGAAATTTTAGGAGAATCATCTGTTTACAGTGTATTTGATACTTTAGTACACAAGTATCTCTAGGTATACTATAGGGATCACCCTCCCAAGTTTAATAGAGCTTGAAGTGTATGGAGAAAGGGATTTTTATTAAATATCTTGTTCATTGGCCAAATCTCTGCTTGAATCTAACCATTAGGCCTAGTAGCCCTTTAGGATTCAAGTGGACAACAGATTTGGGAACCAACACTATCATTGCTTCTAAATAACCCTAACAATTTTAATTATTACTAAATTTATTATTATAGTAACATAATAATATTTGTTGTCTAGACTGGCAAGAAAATCCAAGTCCATAATCCCCAACCTGTTAATGTCAGCCTTGCTTCTAAGCCTGAATGTTCTACCCCCAAAGACAAAGGAGCAGGAAAAAATTTCCTTGTTAAAAACCTTGTTTCTTACTATGAAGATTCTCCTAATTATGAGGAACCCGATGCTAATATCAATTCTCCCTCTTCTGTCCCTTTGATGGAAAAAGAGGATAGAACTCGGTCCCCTGGATTTTCTGACCTTGCTAAAAATGCCTCAATCTTGATAGGGATTCTACTACCAATTTTTTGGGCATGGCTAGGAATAATGCTGTGGACCACTCCAGAATGTCAAAATGGGTCTTTCATTAAATTAATGACTTGAAAATAAAAAACTAGGTCCTCTAGAGTAAATTGGAAGAAGTGGAAGCTAAGGTTTCTACATTACACAAGAAGGATGAAGAGCATAATGAGAACGGTACTAATAAGGAGATCCAAGACAATGAGGGTAAGGATAGAAGGATTGAAATTGACCCTGGAAAAAAAAATGTTTTGAAGATAATTACTGAGCAAAATAACAGAATGGCAAGACATAATGCTATCATTATCAATGCAATGACTAAAAAAATGGATAAAGCTCAACAAGGATCCTTGATTTTTGATTTGGAAGAGGTTAAAGATAAAAACTAGGAAGAGGACATAGGGATTTTGAAGAGAACTAGGGATAATCTGAAAAGGAAGGCACCTCCCATGCCATAGATGTTTCAAACTTTCAAGAAGGGAGTCTAGGATATGCAGGATCTAGAGGCCAAGACTGAAAAAGTTTTGAAGACTCTGGATTAGCTACTACTGGTTTTTTTTAACGGCTAGTTTGGTAAAATTTGTGGTTTTTGTCCTTTCCTTTTTAATGTTGTAAAATTTGTGGTTTTGAGTCCCTGTAAAACCTATTTTTTCCTTTATCAAAAACATAATAATATTTGTTACCATTATCTTATAGAAGAAAGACCATATTTATTCATGTTAGTTATGGTATCACTATTGTTAGTATATTACTGATATTGGCCACATTTTTCTTATTATACCTATCCAACATGAAGTGGGTATACCTCTGTAGACAAAAATGATAATCAAAATTGGTGTCAATCTAATGAGGTTAAGCCTAGCTTGCCATCCATAACATGATTGGAAGGGCTAGTACCCATTACAAAGTAGCCATAGAGGTGGAGATCAATGACTCGGAAAAAATAAAACAACCTAAAAGGAGAAGTGAGACTTATGAATAGTGATGTAGGAAGAACAACAAACTAGCCATGCTTTTTATCACAGAATGAAACCAGAAAACAAAGAACATTTGCAAGAATAGAGGTAGTACAAACAAAGGAATCAAAGTTAAAACATACCACCCTTCAAAAATAGGGGAAAACCAAAGAAATCCCATAGATTAAAACACTATACCAAGGATCACAACCCCTGTGCAAGAACTCTAAATGTTTGGCATTGAGCACAAAATAAACCAAAGGAAGAAAAAAAATCCCTTTCCACAAGAAAAAACCTTCTATGTCAACTTGACCTCCACCTACATAGGAGCAACAAAGAATGGATCTCCACCTCAATAGGAGAACCAAACAGAGTGGATTGCAACTGAGAAAATAAACTAGAAGGGACATGAATAACTCCCATAATCTCCACAAGAAGTTTGGTTTGCAAGATAGGTATGGATAACACCCTAGTAAAAAGTTATAGAACAGGGACAACCCCTTCCCCCAATATCATAAGCTTAAAATCCAACTGAGTTTTCCAAACAACCAAGACTTTCAAGACCACCACTCCAAAACACCATTGTCACTGAAGGGCAGTAATAGGAAGAAACCAACATCCAAGCATAAATATTGCTCCAATAATTATGATGTACTTTATAGATCTTGCAACAAGCTACATGAGAAAGAGGAGCATAATGTCTCCTTGAGAATACAAACTACCATTAAAGCCATACTCACCATCAGTAGGTAGAAGAGGGAAACCCTCTAAGAGACCTTGGATGAGGAGCACCTTCCCACAAACAACAGTGAACAAGGATTTTAGAACTGAATGAGGTCCATTAATAATATTACTCAAAAAACACTCCACAAGATCAACAAGGTTGACCAAAACCTAAGAAGACATTTTGTAAGAAAAAACACTCTTTCCACCACAAGAAGAAGACAAGCTTGAAGTGGCTAGAAGAATATCCATGGTTCTACCCTCAACAACCAAGCTCACAAAAAAAAAAAATCAAAATCCATAGCAAGAAATCCACAACAAGGCATCCCATGAAGGAAGCCATAGGAATTGGAAGTAGAATCCAACAGGGATCTCCCTAAGGGCCCAAATTGACTAAGGGAAGAGTTGCCCAACATAAAATGCACACCAAAAAATTTTGAACCAGACCCATCCACAACAACAAACACAACTTTCGCAATGCCCAAACCCACAGTAAGAAATGGATAGGCATTCACAAAAGCACACAGATTTGGGACACTCACAAGAGAAACATCAAAGGGATACAAATCCCCATTCCTTAGCCCACGTAAAGCTTACACCCTCAAACACATCTACAACAATCTCTTAGCATAGTGAGTTGACCCCACAAGTTGCACAACCCAAGTAGAGAATGGCCAAGAACACCTAGATCCATCAGGATCAAGATTGTCTTTGCTAGTTCCTTCACAAATTTTCTAAAAATATCCTCTTCATTTCTTCCCACTCCACACTTTGTTCATGCCACTCTCTATTCAATTAAAAATAGTAGTATAACTATGCTAGTACCTTAGTAAGTTAATTCCTCAAAGAAAAATACCATCTCATACATTATTCTGAGTAAATTTAGGCCATTAAATATCTAGTGTATTATAATAGAAAAAATATTTAATGTGATAGTAGTTATGATAGTAACCATAACCAAACAAAGAAAAGTTGAATAGATATAAAAATCTATTAAAATGATATTGTAAAAGTTTAGAGCAAGCGTTGAATATGTTTATGCATGGAGCAAGGAGTTCAATATTTTCTAGTATAATCCACTCTTACTACAAAACATATTATCTAATAGCTACATACAAAAATGACATTCTATCTAGCCACACAAATCAATTTGAATTTATAAAAAGTCACATAACAGTGATACAGAAGGAGCATAGTTAATCTTGGCAAGTTCTTATTTAGTATTTTGCAAGAGTTTGAGGCATAAACACTTCACAACCTTGGTAAGTGCATATTTTTTATGTTTTTTGATCAAATTTTCTTAGACGATTGAATACCTCAATATAACTATAGTGTAGAAAAAAGTATCCCTTGCTTAATTTTTGAATGTTTAATAATAAATTGGACTTAATGTCACCTTGATCTAGTGTTGTGAGGTGTTTTACACTTCCACATTCGGTCTTTGGCCCCTTTTAAGTTGAATTAACTTAACTCCACCCTAATTTAAAGTTGTAAAATGTGTTTATTTACATCTTCACATTAAATTTGGGAAGCTTGTAAACTAAAGTGGACCTAATCTAGTGTTGTACTATGTTCTACACATTCACATTGGATTTAGGGTCCTTTTTAGATAAATAGACCCGATTTTTCCTTAATTTAGTGTTGTAAAGTGTATTTATTTACACTTTCACATTAGATTTGGGGCCCTTTTGGCGAAATAGACCCAATTTTTTCTTAATTTAGTGTTGTAAAGTGTATTTATTTACACTTTTACATTGGATTTTGGACCCTTTTGTATTTATAACCTTAATATTATCATTAATACCTTTGTATGACCTCCATATTATGCATCTCAAGGTATATTTTAACTAAAAACCTGAAAAGATTAACATATAAGCTTAATTTATTGACTCCCCAACATTCTAGCTAGAAAAGCAGCCTTTGTGGGACCCATTCACCACTCAGGGTGAATGAGTCCCATTTGAGCTATTTTTGAGGTTTGAGTAGGAAAAATTAGGTTTTAAGTTTAAATTTCTTCTATGTTGGCCTTGGGGATCAAATTAATGATCATTTTGAGTGGATTTCCTATATAAAAAAGTTCATAAATCATTATTTCATCATACATTCATGTTATCAAGTCAAACATTCAAGAGTTAAGCATTCCAAGTCTTCACAAGGTCATCAAAAGAGCATTCAAGATCAATTTAAAGGAATTCAAGGGTAGAAATCTTCATCAATTATTGCATTAATTCAAGATCCATCATCATATCAAGTATATCAAGAATCAAGTGTGTCATTAAGCAAGTGTTGTGATGTAGCATTGAAGATTGAATATTAAGCATTGTTCTACACCTATTGTCAAATATCAAGATCTACATCCTTCATGGCCATTTCATGTTGAGTTGTAGATTTAAAAGACATCATTCACAAGGAATCATTCAAGGTATCACTTTCCATGATTCATGCTTCATGCCTTCATTCCATTGTTTCATCATTTGGTTTAATTACCTAGAAGGGGTTTGACCAAGGAAAACCCCTATTCCCTAACAATCAACACTTTTTCTCTCTTTCATTGCATGGTTGTAGATCTAGGTGCTTTGAAGACTTGAATATAATTGAAGATTAGGATACAAGATTTTTGGGGTTCTCTCCCCATTTTCAAGGTCATAATCTTCACTAAAAGGTCATCAATGGCTCTGAAATCATGGTTTTGAATCCAAAAACTTGGAGAAGCAGATTGAATATTTTGAGAGGTGCATATTATAACTTTGAAGTTCCAAAAAATCCAAACTAGAATCATTCACCACAAGGGGAAAATGAGTCCTACTGTAGGATTTTTCAGAAATCTTTTGTAGATTTGGATACCCATTTACTCAAAACCTGCTCCTGTGCAAAAAACCAGAACTAGGACTGATTCGTCCAAAATGGTGAATGAGTCCCACTAGGTCAAAAATTTAGATTTTCTAGCATTTCAGAGCTTCAATCAGTCATTCCTAGATTTCTAGGTGCATCCCTTTTAATTATTTCTTTCTATTCAATTTTATTTACTTTTATAGGCCATTTAGTGAATATTTACATTGAATTACGGTTTTGTATTCAATCTTGCATGTCATTGAATTTTCCAAGTTTCAACTTGGTGGTGAACCCCTCTTGTAATCTAAAATCATACCCTAGGATAGTCCCTTAGTAGATCTCTTTCTCTTGCACACTTGAGGTTGAGATCTCTATGGTTTGTCCTTGAATGTGGAATATAGAAAGCTTGTTTCCCTAGGTCCTAAACCCTACCAATGACAGTTTTCTATCCTACAATAATAATGCTATACTATTTTAATTTTAAATAAGATAGTGATAATCCTACTTCGACAAGAATTGGCATCATTTGACTACTAATACCACCTAGATTACTATTGTTTACCTTCAACAATAATTACCATAGAGATTTTCTTTCAATCTCATGGTGTCTATATAACTCCATTGAAGCCTTGAGCTTGATTATGAGTTTTAATTTCTTCCTACCACATGAAACTTAAGTATGATATAGCCCCATTGAATCAATGTACATTATCCTCAAGCTCAATCTTACCACATTTATCCTACAAATTGATTGGCTATGTTGTCTTGACTACAAATAGTTGGCCCCTCTACGTAGGTTTACCATTGTATTCTCACTAGACACATGTAGGCTATCTTGTTAGAATGTACACTTCCACCTCTGTATTGTTCGTTGTGTCCCTATTAATAAACTTGTTGCACCCAATAATTTTTGAAGACATAATTATAATTAGAATATCATTGAACAAAATTATATGGTTAATAACCTACAAACTCTATTAAAATTTCTTTTCCTCAATAAATATTCTTAATATAATACATTTAAAAAGCTACTAATGTATTGACTTGTAAAATAAGATTAATATAGATCACAAAATTTACATAACTATTTCATGAAGTCATTAGGATATATTAATCTTTGTTAAAATAAGGAATTATGGTTCTTACAAAAATTCATCCAAAACTAACTCTAAACAAGTATAGTTATTAAAATTAACCATTGCAAAATTAAACAAAACATAATATTTTTACTAAAAAAAATTATAGAAAATACAAATATTTTTTTTTCCACATAAATAGAGTTATTCCTAAGATCTACATTTTCACCCTTTAATGAGTAGTCAATGAATAGTTTGATAGAGTTACCATGGGATCTACTTTTACCTCGATAATGGCTAACATTTACATGGACCATTTCAAAAAAACTATCTCCACTGCTTTCCCTCTAAACTAAAGTGGTGGAAGTTTATGTCGATACTACCAACAATTATTGGCCCTATGATTATGATAAGCTTGAAGAATTAAAATGGCTGGTTTCTCTTTTACTCCTTGTGCTCACTTAGTTCTCTTGTTACCTCACTCCCATCTCCTATTTAATAGGCGAGGTTTGTAATTTACCATTTTACTTCTCCTCTCTTCCTCTCTACATTATGATTATGATAATATATATTTAAATTTGCTAATTTTCTAAATATATAGTTTAATAAATAAAATACAATTATTGAACATGTAATCAAATTAATTTATAATCAAAATGCTATAATAACTTGTTTTTTGAAAGAATTTTTATTTATTTTCTCAATTTTGATCTCTCTTAAAGGCAACATATATATACTCTATATAGCTCAATTAATTTGAATAGTATAAATTAATCATAAGTTCTTCAAAGAATGTGTTTGGCTAAACAATTGGAAAACAAAATTCCTAGATAAAATTAAATTAAAGAAAAAGCTTTCACCATTAGCATATTTCTTTCCATTCCATGATTAAAATGTTGAAGTGGCAAATTTCAAAAGGAATAAAAAGTAATGGATATTTTATATTGAGTCTATTGTATTGGATTCAATAGACATCACAAACTTTCATAAGTGTTTTGTAAGTTTAATATATTTGAAAGTGGCAAAATACATTGAGACACAGTTCAACCCACCTCAGAAAATCTGAAAGTAACAAATTTAAAAAAAATAAAAAATTACATATATTTTATTAATGGTTTTATTGTATTGGACTCAATAGATTTTGCAAGAATACGATTCTTGAAAATGGCCGCATCCTTAAAGACAGTTCAACCTGCCACAAAAATTTGAAAGCATTGAACTTCCAAAAAAAAAAAAATTTACAAATATTCTGAGTAGTTCTATTCGACTCAATAGAAGCCACATATTTTCAGATTACTTGAAGACAGCAGTAGACCTAAAGGCAGAGAGTTCAAGCCGCCTCAAAAAAAAAAACTGTTCTTCGAAAGTAAAGGGACGAAACGGCAGTCAGTATCGGTAATTAATTATATAAAATAAAACTCTTCCAATCTGCTTAGTCCTGCAAAATATAAGTGTCAGCTCCACCAACGCTTACAGTCATACACGGAACAAAAAGCCTGTAAGCAAGTCAGAATCAGAAGTATCCCCGTGGCCAAAACAGTGAGGAGCTGCCATGAACCAAATATGTATTTATTTCCGTACTCCTTCGCAGCAACGCTCCATCTGTTGTTATAATGCTTGTTGACGTCCGCTATCACTTGGTCCAAATACTTCACTCGCGTCAATTTGACGCATTTACCCAAGCCGTTCCACAGGCTTGCCACTTTCCCGTCGTCTGCCAGGTGATTGTAGATAATCCCGCTCTTTCGCAGCAGCCGAACATCTTCGTCTGTGTCGATGATGCCGTTCATGAAATCAGTGTAGCGAGTGAAGATCAAAGCACCAGGAGCCGCCGAATCTTCGAACGCCACCAGATTTCTGAGAACTACTTCGGTGTTGGAATCCAACCTCAATTTGGGAAGATAAAGGGTTGTAGTGGTCTGGTCGAACCGAATTGTGGTGACGTCTCCCTGGGTTGGAAGAAATTTTACTCCCGCCGAGTATAAATCGGAGACGGAGGGAATCGCTAGTTCGTCGCGTGTAGGAGGAGTTTCAGTAGAGGAATGCCCTCCCTCCTCATCTTTTTGCTCATCCTTTTCATCTCTGCGCTTAATTGAAAGAGTTTCAAAAGCAGAAACAAGATGCGTGGACAACTGTGTCACCAGCTGGACAGGCCTTCCTTGCAAGAAACGCTCAGGAAGTGCCGAGATAAGTTGAACAAGGCCGATTTTTAAGGAGGAGAGGGCCTTCCATAAAGCTTCCAGAACGCGCGTTAAGTATGTTGCTTTCGGCAACGGGACATTCCCGTCCTCATTCTTCTTAGAATTGGTATCTTCCATGGCTGCTGCAGGGACAATAGAGTAGTAGAGCACCTCCAATATGTGACCCCTTTCTTTTATACGCAACCTTGAACTATCGGGCATCCTCAACATAAATGGCGACCATTCTTGACAGGCGCGAGTCACCAGATTGCAGAGACTTTCTTCGGCCTTATCTTGAGAACCCAACTGCATTTCCAGCAGCTTTTGCAAGAGGAACAAAGGTAACTGATTCTCGAGCATCATCAGATCTCTCATAATTGCATTGTGGGTTGCACTTCTGCGAGAGGGATCTAAAACTCTGCCCAGTCGCTTCACCTGGTATGACATTTGAGCAATAGCCTGATCGGCCCGTTCGGCACAGAACTGCAAGCACTCGAGCAGGAACGATGCGTCCAGGGCCATAAGCCATGCAAGGGCTTCCTCGTTGTAGTAAAGATATTTGTGGTAGCAGTTCCTGATCTCCCAGTCGTACTTCTTCACCTCTTCCACTACAGATTCGAACTTGCTATCACCGGTTAGCGTCTTCTGAAATCTTCGCGCAGCAGCCACTTTGTATCTCTCCATTTCGTACAGTTGGGATCTCCAGTGGTGATATGGACCAATGGAGACGCACTGTGGAATATATGCTTCTGGCTTCACTGCCAACAGCTCCTTGGGCACACCAAAAATGGATACACAAATCTCTTTTTCGTCTTCTTGCTCGCCATGTCTTTGCAGGCCTTCCTTGATTTGAATAACCCAAAGATCTTGATCGATGACTACTTCATCTCCACTCATCAGTTCCATGAGTCCAAGTCGGACACAGATGAAAGATCACAGAAAACAACCAGCCAAGCAAGGGATGGAAATAAGATAATCAACAGGCCAACTATGAGAAACAAGTGGCAGGGGGTCGTTATATATAGCTTCATCCTCGGCTCTACCGAAAAATCAACTTGAATTTCACAGAAATTTCCACGCTTCTCGCGAGAAATTTGAAAGCATTTCTATGCCCAGAGCTTCACATGATAAATGCTTAACCGAAATGATTCCATTCAAAGTGCGAAGGATCCTCGTTACTCTCAGGTGGTACTTCAAGACGGTGGGAGAGGGCCCTCGGATAAGGCCCATCTAATCTAAAATATGTAAACGTAAATTGTAAATTTCAGACGATCGCAAGATGAAACATGTAACTTCAAGTTTTAGAATTTGAAGTTTATTCTTCATCTTAGCAAATACGTTCGTTAAGCAGCAGTCTTTGTCTAAGAAATCTTGTCAATGGCTTATATGGGCGAGGGCCACAAGAATACCCTGCCAAGTTGAATACAACTGCCCCATGTTTACATTTATCGGCTTTTTAAGACATTTGAGAGTGATCATGTTTTTACGTGTCATTGTTTTTTCCGTTTTATTTTTAGCTTGCTTATTTTTAATTAATGTCATCAACATATTCGTTCTATACAAGTTTTAATTTGTTTTCCAAATTTATATATTTAGTAGATATATTTTATAATATAAAGGATGTAGATTTATATATTAAAAAATATAATTAATATATTTTTAGTATTAACAATATAAAATAATTTTTAAATAAATACTATAAAATAACTTTTAGATATATAATATAAAATAACTTTTAAATATTTCATTAATAAATAACATAATTTTTAAATAATATTCTACAACAAATAATTTAATTTATAAGTTAAAAAGATTAAAATTAATATTTTAAGATGTTTATAAGATAAATGTATTTAAGATATTTGCATTAATTATTATGTTTTCATATTACAAATATTTATATATATTATGTTTAGAATAAGAAAGAACATATTATAATTAGTTTATGTTCGATAATTTATATTGAAAATTGATAATTCTTTAAAATTATATGAGATGACAATAATAGAATACAAAAGTAGAATGTAATTTATATTAATTTGAACTTCTTAATGATGAGATGTTTGCATATTGTATTGAACAATTAGGTTCAACTATTTAGTATTTTATTATTTTTCTTAAGTTATGTTTTTAAATTTTTTTTGTTTTGAGATTGTTCATAATTAAATATTTGTTTTATAAGAATTAATATAAAGGCCTCCTAAATAAACTACCCCTTATCAGTTTGTGTTGGTTAACTTCTACTTTCAATAATGATATGTAGCTACACCACCCCTCTCATATCATCATTTTTATTAGAAAATTAATTTACCCTACATTATCTAAAGTTCAAAAATTAAAATTAATCTTATTGATCTCCTTTTTGTTTGGGTTTAAATTTCTCCACAACCATGCCAATAAAATTATTCAACCTAATAGATTGATCTATTTCAAAATTTTAATTAGATGTTTACTCATCTCACATTGACGTACCCATCACATTATTTTTTAATAAGCATATAATAACATCTTTATTACAATGATTTTCTCTAATCTCAAAAATATGATAGTGAATGATTGGAATGGAAAGTGGACAAATGTTATCTAGGAAAATATAAATGATCTATTTAGATGTAGAGAAAGGTTTTTAGAGTTGGGTGGGAATTGTCTTTCTTGGTGAGATTCTTAGATAACATTATTTCTAGTAGAATATTGCATGCAAGCTATTAATAAAAAATAAAAAATAAATAAATTAGCTTTAATTAAAACTACAACAATATTAAACAAATTAAACAAATTAAGAGAATGATCTAGTGATGTGAGAAATTGAGATATCAATATAGGATTCATTAAAATAGATATTTCTCTCCCTATTAGATTGTAACTTTATTTATTTTTAAATAAAAAATAAATAAAAATATTAAAAAAGAAATAAAGATATGATTGTAATATTTACAAGTTATATAGTCTATCAAGAACTCTTCATGATTTCTAACTCAACAAGCTTTCTCCATCTCTCTATAATTTGATTTATTTATATTCAAAATATTAAAAAAAATAGATATGATTGCTACTTATAAATTATAGTTTAGTAGCAACTCTTATTGATCTTGCTATAATTAACAACTCTTTTTTATCTTAATATAATTTACCAACTCTACTTTATCTCTTAATAGATGTAAATTTATACTACATGTATATGAAAAAAATTAAAGTAAAAATATAAATATACTAAATAACAACCATTACCTTTAATGTTCACTCACAAATAAAACGTTTTTAAGTAGTATATCAAATATACACTTATGTATTATATTAATAAAAAATTCAATGTAATCTTGCTTATACAATTGAAAACGTTCCAAAAAGAAAATATGATTTGCATTCTACTTTTAAAAATATTCTAAATTAATATATGTTTGTATAATAAATATTATAAAATTGATATATTACAAATTTGAATATTTTATAATATTTTTAATAATTTCCTAATAATTAAAATGTCATATATATTATTATATAAAAATATAGTAAGTAAAATTAGTTTCATAGTAAGTGAAATTATAAAAACTAATTGATTTTAATATTATAATTCTGCTATAAACTTCAAAGTCAACCCACATACCATCAAACTCAATCATATCACACGTACTCCTCACATAGTAACTTTTGAATTTATTGTATATAGAAAAAGAATTAAACATTTTTTTTTATAGTAAGTCAAGCCAATTTATTGACTTTGTAATAGACAAAATAAACGTTGCTGATATCGATTTAGGTTCCGTTTCGATTTGGCATTTCTAAGCTTTAAAAAAAGCAGAAATTTGATTTGTGTGATATTAATCGGGGATATCAGTTTTTGCCATCCAAAGAGAATTCCTCAGTTTTTGCCGTCCAAGCTTTACTCCCTCCAACAAATATGTACTTTACACGTCCGGAAATTTGACCTGCTTTAATGAACAGCTCGAGAATTTAGCGCTTATTTTAGGAGCAACGTCTATCCAGCCATCAGATTGTACATTTGAATTTAATTTTTAATTAAATGAAAATAAATAATTATATTGTATTCTACTTTTTTAACAAATTAATAAATACAGTCAAATGTGTCATCTGATGGCTGCATAGACACTGGCCATTTGAGTAGTTGGTAATAGTCTTTCACCACTGAACAATATGTTGACTTTCAATTATTTTAAGTTTTATTAATTCACCATGAGGAAAATTATGTATTATTTAAAGGTATATTAATCCCAGCAGAGAAAAATGATTTTTTTAATGGTTGTCAATATTGATTTATTTTAGAATTTAATTTGTATTTTTCTTTTAATTAGTCTAATTTTATATTTTATATGATTATATGTAAAAAAAATAATTTCAAAATGTATTTAATTCTTTTTAATTTAATTTTTTATTTATTTTAGATTATATTATATTTGTTTTCGGTTGAAAATTAAACGATTTATTAAAGATTGATAATTCAAAAAAAAAATCTTTATTTATTGGTCCATGGATGTCAAAAGTGTCAAATTCTATCTCGAAGAGTGTCAATTTTAAGATATCATTTTAAAACTGTCAACAATAAAAAAGATGGGGGAAAAAACAAAAAAATATTCTAAATATTAGAGAAAAAATCTCATTCAACGTTAGTCATAGTTCAAGCAGAATTGACAACAAATATAGCGATCAAAAAGTCAATTATTACTATCACCTCTAAAGTTATCTATATTCTAACATTCATAGTCGAAGGATTTCACATACAATATAAAAATTTTGACTTCAAATAGGTGACAGCGAATTTGTAGAGTACTACACATTGGATTCAATGTTTTTTCCCTTGGATGAGTAGAGAGGATTTTGTTCATATTTGATCACTTGTGGGATCCTAATATTTGGGGTGGGATTATGTGAGTATGGATTGGAAGGGAAAAGAACTTGTGTTAGCATATGTTATTATGGCCCATATGATGGTAAAACAAGTTATTGGAATCGGTATTTCTTGATACAAGTTTATAGGTGTTTTCAAAATTTGGACTTTGATGGAGACAAGTACATATGTTGTTTGCTTGTTTGATGGCATGGTTGATATGCATGAGAGACTTGGAGTCTTTGTTCAATGAGAGTTGATTAAAAGTATAGCGATGATACTATGACTATATTTGAACATGTGGACATAAGCACAAAAACTTTTTCTTTGTGGAATGAATTAAAATATTATCTCTACATACCTTGCATCACACAAAAAAAAAACATTCAAGCATCACACCAAAGCCAACAAAAAAAATTCTATGCTCTTTTATCATTAAATAATGAATGCCCATTTACTACCTTAGTGTAGAATTTATGAATTATAAACTTCACCAATGAAAAGCTACTTAGCCTCTAAAAGTAGGATTGTCAAACATGTAAGGGACATTGTTATCCTTATATATGCATTAGTCTGACATACAACATAATGTGTCATGAAGATAAAAAATTAGTTCATGGGCATGTTGGAAGCATATTAAGCAATAATTTCAATTGATCTTGCACGACAACCTCTAGGATTGTAGATAGACATTATGCTATGCAAATGATATTGAGCTTCATAGAATGCAGGGTAACAAAAATTGTTGAAATGTTGGTTTGGTTGTTTTGTTAAATTATCTCACTACCACTATTTAGACATCTAATTGGGAAAGTGTTTCTCTCAAACTATTTGTTTCCTACTCCAATATCAAAACATCATAAAAATTAAATGCCAATTTATATTATATATTTTAAATAAATACAATTGAAATGAAAATAGATTTGGTATATTGTTTGTGTGTATTCTTAATAAAAAGATAAAAGAATTTAATTCTTATAAAATGTTGAATTATTTTTTTTTAACAGGGTTACCTGGGGATGTGTCCCCCCCCAAAAATCCCCCGTCCCAGTTTTGGGGACATCCCGGGTACCAGGGGACGACAAGGGGATGGGGGGACCGTCCCCCTTTTTTGCAAAAAAAGGGAAACGTCCCAGGGACAGGGGGACGGCTCATCCCAAAATAGGGACGGCTGGCAGTCCCGGGGATGGCAGGGGATGGTTGAGTCGTCCCTCGACTGTCCCGGGGACGGTCGGCCGTCCCCCGTGTTTTTAAGCGCCCAAACTCAAAAAATAAAAGCAAAAAATTTAAAAAGAACGCCCTGCCTATGTGGCATGTGTGGGCCCTACCATGTTTTACTCTCTTATGAATGAAAGGAGGCCTCTAAAAGTTCATTATTTTTATTTTGTTTGTGTAGGGAGCCAAGGGTTTGAGAAGAAAAAAAATTGCAGCCATTGAAGGAGAAGAAGCAGCTGTTTGAAGGAGGAGAGGAGGTTGAAAGAGTGTTGTTGGGAGTGAAAATCCATCAAAAAGGTATGCATTTTCTTTCACTATTCTTATTTTTTCATTTTTTTGCAAAATATGAAGTATTCATAGTCTGATTTTTTTTATTTTTTTCATTTTCAGTCAACACTTGCATTCTAAAATCAAAAAACATGAGCAATAGTGAGGGCGGGAGTGATAGTGAAGTTGAAATGCAAGTTAGAAGGAAAACTAGAGAGAAAATAACCCCTACCCAACACCATCATTCATCAACCAATACCAAAACTATGAAGGACTATGCAAAACACCCAATAGACAAAAAAAACCATTCCTTCAATTTGTGACAGCCATGGGTGAAAGACAAAAAAAATCAAGGGGGAGTAGGGTTTGGTTGTGCCATGTTTGTGAAAAGGAGTTTAGGGGCAGCTACACTAGAGTTAGGTCTCATTTTGTGGGTGAGGTGGGCCATAGAGTTAGAACGTGTCCTGCATTGACAGATGCACTATTTATAGAGTGCCAAACAATTCAAATGGAGTGTGATGGTGGGGTTCAAACTGGGTCTCCTTCTTTCCCAAGTTCTCAATCATCTATGCCTACTCCTACTCCTAGTCCTTCCACGGTTGGTAGTAGTGTTATCTTAAGAGGAAAGAGGAAGGTGATTGGTGGTGATAAGGGAGCCTCAGTTGAGTCCATGTTTCAAAACCAAGCACGAGAAACCTGTGAATCCTCCATTGCAAAATTCTTTTTTTCCCATGCCATTCCATTTCATGTGGCCCGTTCCTCCTATTTCAAACAAATGGTGAAGGACTTAGTTGCTATTGGTCCTTCATTTGTACCCCCTGGAGATCATAAGCTATGTACCACCCTCCTAGACAAAGAGTACTCCAAAGTTAATGTGTTAATAGAGGATATGAGGCAAACATGGATGAGGACGGGGTGCTCTATAGTGATGGATGGGTGGACTGATTGTAGACGTCGGCCACTCATCAATGTCATAGTCACATGTCCTGTTGGTTCTTATTTTCTCAAAGTTCTAGATTGTTCAGGGAGACGTAAGGATGCTGACTTCCAATTTTCCATTTTGAGAGATGCCATAGAGGAGGTTGGGGCTACAAATGTAGTGCAGGTGATCACCGATTCAGCACGTGTGTGCAAATCGGCTGGGTTGATGGTGGAGGATACTTACAAGCACATATTTTGGACCCCATGTTGTGTTCATGCATTGAACAATCCATTGAAAGACATAGGGAAGATGGATTGGGTGAAGAAAACGGTGGCAGAAGCTAGAGAAATTTAGATGTTCATTTGCAACCACCACACCTCACTTGCTCTTTTCAAGACATTTTCAAAGGAGTTTCTCAAGCCTGTTGATACAAGGTATGCCATTTACTTCATTTTGTTTCACTTTCAATTTGTATTCATAATCTGATTTTGTTTTAAATTTTTATTTTTAAATGAATCATTGAATTAATGAATGTAGATATGCCACCTACTTCATCCTATTGGAGAGGATGCTTGAGGTGCATGAGCCTCTACAACTGATGATAGTCAATGCTGAGTGGACTAGATGGCCTAATGCAAGTTCTACTCAAGGAAAGAGAATCAAACAAAAGATCCTCGATGATGATTGTTGGGCCAATGTGAGGTAAGAAATATTAATGGCTGATTTTCATATTATATTTCTGATTTTAATATTTTAATTTTATTGTCCAATGCTCCAACTTTTGAAGTTTCTAACATGTCAAATAACTTGTCAACTAATTATTTTGAACTTTTTTTTTGCATTTTACAGATATATTTTCTCCTTTATCTCGCCCATTGTAGATGTCATTAGATATGCTGATACAGACTCTCCTAGTCTTGAAGAGATATATGAGACATTTGACACTATGTTTGGGAAGATCAGGCAAGTTATTTTGGCAAAGGACCCCACTTTGGATTTATATGAGCAACACATTAGGCCCATTGTGATGCGGAGGTGGAATACAATGAGCACCTCGCTTCATATGGCTGCCTTTGCTCTAAATCCAAAATGGTATGCACCAAGGGATGGTAGGGTGCCTCCGTGTGATGATCTTGAGGTTTTAGATGGGTTCACATGGGCCATTGAAAAGATTTATCCAGCTGAGCAAGCTTCAATACTTCGGTCACAATTTCTAGACTTTGCTAATCTTAATGGCCCAAACTTGAGCAAACCATAGGCGAGGTTGGATAGAGCTATATTAGCTCAAGGGAACCCTATTGGATGGTGGACCTATCATGGGAGAGATACACCACAGTTGAAGATACTTGCCATTCGCCTTCTTGCACAGGTTGCTAGTTCCTCTGCTGCAGAGAGGAATTGGTCCACATATAGCTTTATCCACTCTGTCAAGAGGAATAGACTTACCTCTAGATGAGCAGAGAAGCTAGTGGTTGTTCATAGTGCTCTTCGGCTTTAGGATCAATAGACTCCAGAGTATCGACAGACTCCAACTCTACGGTGGGATATTGATCCCGAGGACACGGCTCAGATAGATGAGGAGGAGACAGCTGAGGGCTTGGTTGGGGTCCCATTGGCTAAGGAGGAGCATTACGGTGGCAGTGACTCAGAGGATGACTTTGATTTTGATGCAGTTATGAGAGATGATTAGGGGCAGCAGTGCTCTTTGTTTATTTTGTAAATTTGTATTCATTATTGACATACGATATTGTATTTTGATTTTCATAGCAAACTAAAACTTTAAAACTATATGGCAGCAATGTAGCCTTTGGGCATTTTGATATAAGTTTATAAATTATAACTTGGAGGTTGTTTCATGATTTGTGTAATTGTATGTTAATTTTGAATGCATATTGACTATTGACTCTATTGAGTATTGGCATAATGTTGAACACAAATGTTATATGTTAATGTTTTATAATGTGTATTATGCATGCCTTATTCATGTTATCTATTGAATATTTAAAATTTCCCTATATTTTTTAAATTTTCCCTATATTTTTATATAGCCGTCCCCTGCCGTCCCCGTCCCGGAAACTTGGGGTAACCTTGTTTTTTAACCTACTTCCCAAAGCAATATCTTTATACATACTTACAACCTATGAATTTTGTATAAATTTTCTATTATCTTATATTATCCATGTTCTAAATTTAAAAATTTATTATTGTAATTTAAAAAGGGATTAAATTATAATATAGTGAATAATATATAACAAATTTAAATTGATATTGCATTACGAGGGGTCCATCATTAGAATTAAGGGAATATATTGTGTGTCAAAAGTTTTCTTTTATTTATTCTAACTAGGAAAGAGCTAGTATTTATTTTGTTGATTATATAAATACTTCAACATAAGCCCCTTAGAGTAGAAAAGAAGGGAAATGATGTGAGAAGAAATTAAGTCATTTGAAGGCAGCCCCCAACCCTAAAATAAAGCACATTGTTGAAGAATTTTTTTGGTGGCGGACTATAACAGGTTTCATTCCTACAATGGTGCTAGTGCCAAATCCCTGTCTTGCTGGATGTAAGGGCTTCTATATTTTGTTTGATCTCTTGCTATTTGCTACAAACGTTGACAGATTTTAACCCTGTTATGCTAGGTGACAGCCTCCATCATTACGATCATTTCTACTGTACATGATAATAGCCCTTATTTTATTTTATTTTTTTGTTTAAGAACACCTTTATTTATCATTATATATTTTATCATTATTTTTTTTCAATGTACGATTCACATTTTACGGGAGCATGAGTTTAAATTACCCTACAAAATTTTCTGCTGCACAACCGTATATCTTTTTCTGTTGTCTGCACAACAAACTAGAATTTTTTGGCCGCACTAAATGAGAGGTTCACTCCTCTCAGGGCTTAAATTTGATGGTCGACCTTGCCTGTCAACAATTTTTTTAATGACGGTTATTATTCAAAGGTGCCCTTAAAACATTATGATATACCTTAGTGTAAGTAAAATTATATATAAATAAAATATATATATTATTATAATTCTATATAAATTTTTACAGTCTATCCAAAATCTCTTCTTTCATCTGATACAATCTTCTTAAAATTTTGATTGTATTTTACGACAAAAATCTCTAAATACGGTCATACGGCCATCAAATTTAAGCACTCTCTCCCCTTTTCCATTTTTGTAGCGAGTTGTTGCCCCTTGAGGGAACTTGTTGCTCAATGTTGTGACTCCACGCCTAATAAGGGCCAAAATACCTTTTGGTCGTGCCTCCAAACAACATTTTCAACAAGCTATTTTGTGGCTAAAAATGGAACTATGATGAGGTCATAATACTAAAGGGTATTGTTATCATGAAAATCATGAACTCAATCTGGCGGTTGAAGGCTTTAGTTGAAGCATAGAGTAGAAGCTGCAAGTGAGGATCCACTGAGAGGGAGGAAAAAGAAGAAAATATAGAGGCATACACTCTTATTCTTCTTTTCCTTTTGTTATATATAGTGTAGTCTAAGAATCCAACCAGTGAGCTACCACTTATAATGAACGTAGAAAATGTCACAAGTAGTGTTTCAGTGTATTTATGAATGGGCTTGTTTAAATAATAGTTGTACTAGTTATGTTCTCAAGAAAGAATATAGTAAACAGTAGGTAAAATCTATAGTTTAACTATTAACACATTGCATTTGCATAAATGAATAGCAACTAGGATATATGACTGCATAGTCTTAGGCATACACAGGCATATAGAAGCATTTATTTAATTCTAACAAGATGTAAATTCCAATGCAACAATTTGTAACTACCATTGTTTATTTTGTACCTAGATTTGCATTATAACAAGACGTAATCATTAAATAAGCTCAGTCATTCGAGATAATACTAACATTGGTTTAGGCATATCTTTATCCTTTTAGAATATAAGGAAAGAAGATGAAAGAAGAGGGGGGAAGAAGCATAGCAACATTTAGAGAGTAGTTACATTGAATGTCCATCGATACTTCTTAGCGTAGTCATTATTCCATTTTTTTTTTTACCAAACATAGTAAAGAGACATTGCCATAATAATAATTTCAAAATGAAAACATCGTTTAAATCAAAATTTCTATCAATACTGACAAATGAAATAATAATTTCATCCTACCCCTAACCAAATAGCTGATATCTTCACCAAAATTAATTGCAAAGATAATTTTGTAGCTTTCAAACACCAATTAGAACTAAAACCTATTAATCATCGAAGTGGGCATTAAAGGTGTGCACGGTCAATAGTATTAGTTTGCAATTGTTTTTTTTATGGTCATAATTCTATTTTGCATGATCTATTTTTATTTTATTTTATTTTTCTTCCAAGTAACCTTCCGGATGTATGAATTTTATTTAAAGCAGTTTAATTTTAGGCTGCTTTTCACCATAAGCTCCAATAGAATAATAGATCCATGATCAGCGATAAAATTAGATCCAATTTCAGGACTGTTTTTAAACACTATAGATCAGTTTAGCTTTTTGTTTAGTATATAATAGACAACCTATTGACATTTTACAAATGTTCTTCCTTATGCTGATGGCTCAGCAGCTGAGCAGTGGTGTATGACAGATTTACAAATGAACTAATACTATCAGCTTATAGTTTTTAATTATTATTTTTGTGTTTAATACTAGTATAATAATATCACTGTTCATTTTTTATAACGAAGTAGTCTATACTAATATCTTTTCAAAATATAAAAGAAATTTGAATGGCACAAAAACGAAAAAATGTTAAATTCTTAAACCGTGTGGGGTCATCACGAATAAGAACCAGAGAAATGAAGTAGATAATTGCCAATCAGAATCAAAGAACAGCGTTAATTAGATGGTAGGTAAGAAGAATATTAAATTGTTTCCTTGGTGTGTTTCCTTGTGGTAAACAAACCAATGTCTCCCCTTGATATTTGCCAACATTATTGAATAATCTAAAATCAATTCCTAACAAATCTTCACGAAAAGCGGCCTTTGGAAGACTGTTAGATGATTTGAGTACACAATTCAGCAATATCAAATTTCAAAATAAATTTTCATTTTTAAATTAGTGTTGGTCTGACTTTGCTAATGTTTACCATTTCTTTATTGATTCTATGTTAGCGGTCAAATGGAGTAAAGCGTGTCCATCTAGAAAGACGCGTAGTGACTTAAGAACATGACAGCGCACCCCTGAAATTCAATTGCTGATTAGGAGTTTTCAAATACTAAAAAATTTAAATCCAACTTCTTTCATAGATGATAAAGTAGAAAATAAAATCCTACACAGAAGTCCATCAAAAGCAGTGCTCGATTCCGTTAAAACTCAATTAATACTAGAATTTTGTTTATTTAAGTACAAAAATTTGCACACATTAAAAAGCCTTTCAACATTATTCTTTCTCAAGTTTCCCATAATTTTCCGCACATGGACAGAGACATTGAAAATTATCATTTTTTTAGACTATTTGTACTTTCTACGTTTTCAACAGTTTGGTTGGAGATTAAAAGTGCTCTTTTTATTAATTCAGCACGAGGAAAATTCTATTTTTTTATTATTTTCAGGTTTATTAATTGGCCATCAATATTGATTTATTTTAGTCTTTAATTTGTTTTTTCAGTTTTAATCGGTCTAACTTATATTTTGGGTTGGGGCCCTAGCTTGGTTGGCTAAATCTTACTGTAGTTTATAGTATTATATGTAAAAAAAAAAAAATTGACATGCATTTAAATTTTTTAAAATATTTTTAGTTTATATTATATTATATTTGTTTTCAGTTGAAAATTAAACTATTTATTAAAGATTGATAATTCAAAAAAAAAAATCTTTATTTATTGACATGGATGTCAAAAGTGTCAAATTTTGTCTCAAAGGGTGTCAATTTTAAGACATCATTTTCAAACTGTCAACAATAAAAAAGATGGGAGGAAAAACAATAAATATTCTAAATATTAGAGAAAAAATCTCATTCAACATTAGTCATAGTTCAAGCAGAATTGAACACTCTTAGGGTTTTTTACCTAAAGGAGACAGATACATCCCACACAAAATCTGGGCAGTTCACTCAAACTAATGCAAGTATAATGGAAATATGAATGAAATGTGTCTATATGAGATAAACTAAATGCAACTAATTCATAAAAACTATTGATCATTAAGTGAACTATTGAAATGCAACTTGTTGTAAAACACATTGTGATATGCAAAAACACTTGGAAATGAAAGAAAACTATAACATAATTTGATGAAACTAGAAGTGTGCACCTAAGAACTTGAAGGAGACTAGAAATGGCATCTAGTACATTGCAAATAATGATAATTTTTCCTACTAGGATTCATTCACCATTTTGGGTGAATTAATCTTACTTCTTAGAAACTGGACCTCAAAACCTATATTAGACAAATGGGTATCCAATACTACAAAGAACACTTTTTAGGCCTGGAAATGGGATTCATTAACCACTAATGTAAAATAATTCCACCTTTGAATTTCTAAAAATACAAAAATGGAAATAGAAGCCCTCGGTCTACTCTTCAGTTCCTGACAAGCGTCTGCCTCCAAAAGTCTGAATTTTGAACCTGAAAGTGAATTTTTGTTTATATTTTGACTTGTTCAACAAGGAGATATCTTCAAAAACTTTGCAAGTTGACCTTTAATGATTTACATGCCTCCAAGATGCCTAAATCTACAAACACACAAGAAGAGAAGGGGAAATGTTGGATGTTAGAGCATGGGGGTTTTCCTTGGTCAAACCCCTTTTAGGTAATTAAACCAAATGAAGAAATAATATGAAGAATGAACATGAAATGAAGGGATTAATACCATGCCACAAAGATTGATATTGATTTTCTATAGCA
Source organism: Sequoia sempervirens (assembly GCA_007258455.2). NCBI lineage: Eukaryota > Viridiplantae > Streptophyta > Pinopsida > Cupressales > Cupressaceae > Sequoia > Sequoia sempervirens. The sequence continues at coordinate 27,888 of VDFB02359453.1, forward strand.
AAAGATGAATATTCAACCCTTGAATGTCTTTGGAAGCTATGTTGATGACTTAGAATGTAAAACCCCTAACTTCCTTGATTTGAAGTGGAAGAAAAATGATGAATGAGTTGTGAATGAGTTAAGAGATTGTCAATTAGGGTTTAGAGACTTATTTTCCCTTTAATTGAATCCCTAAGGCTGACATGAAAGAAAAATAAACTTAAATTTCAAATTTTCCCACCCAAAACTCAAAAAATGATCCAAATGGGACTAATTCGTCACCTTGGGTGAAGCAGTCCCATCTAGCAGGGACTGATTCACCACAAATGACAAATTAGTCCTAGAGGGGCCCATTTTCTAGCTAGGTTGTTGGGGAATGACAAATTCCAATTCTTATATTAATTTCATCAGGTATTTGATTGAATTATGCTTTGGGATGCACAATTTGGGGTCATAGGGGCCTATTAATGATGATGTAAAGGGTGGATAAGGCAAATAAGACAAATTTTAATGTGAAAGTGTGATTATATATACTTTCCATCATTAAAATAAGGTCCATACAACCTAGAAAGGTACAACATCCAATGCGAATGTGTAAGACACATTACACTACTAAATTATCATTAAATTTAATTTACAAGCCTTCTAGATTAGTGTAATAATGTTATTAAATACATTTTATAATGTTGAATTTAGGGAAAATGGGTTTATTAAGTTTAGAGAGGTGTGAAAGTCTCTTATAACACTTTACAACACCTTTTCAAGACATTGATAAATGAATTTGATTCAATTTGCATGGGTCCAAGACCTAGTGTGGATGTGAAAAACACCTCACAACACCAAATCAAGGCCTCATTAAGTCCTATTTATCATCAATTATTCCCAAATCAAGCAAGAAATATTTTTTCCTATAGTATGAATAGAAACTACTAAGGTTATGCATTAGACCTTTCCCAGTTATGGCTTGGTAAATAATAAGGCAAGAGCCGTAACTGAATACGATTGGAGAGGACAAGGGTATACTGATGATTCATAAAAAATAAATAATAAAAAAAATATCTCGATGCTTCAAGCAAAGTCATAAGCAAAATTGTATCTAATATGTTGTCTTTCAATTCTCTTATTCTTGAGCCATCAACACTCAACCTTTGTGCTGCCAATTATATTGGTGCATTAGATTTTGAAGTGGACAATATTGGTGTGTAGGTAAATATAGCATGGGTTTATAAATATGATGAAGGGTCTTCAAATTTGAAATCCTCTTCTATTCCAGATGCCGAAAATGTAACAATACCTACTATAAAGCACAAATGCTTCTATATCAAATGTTGATATAGTATTTAAATGCTTTTTAAATTCCTTCATGACTTTGATTTGGTCTTGATGCAACATTTGCTAATTATTTTGAATGGGAGGCATAATATGGATGCATTTGAAGTGGATAAAATTCATCAAATGCTTGGTGCGTACATGGAAGCATGAAACTAAGATAGAGTAGTGATTGGTTTATAGAAAAAGAAACAAATCAAGGTTGCATGATGTAAATCAGATGTGAATATTTTTTTATGTTTAACTTTCACATGAAATCATTGCACAAATATTTGCAAGGAGAAAAGGGATATACAAGTCAAGGAAATGTACTATATACAAAAATCAAGCATATGTTCACCTTGCACTAGAAAGTCCACACTTGTAGTGAAAATGTTTCAAAATTGTTTGAGGAGATTGTACGTATCGGTGTGAGAAGGAAGAAATGTTTTTTACTAAAAATATTGGGGATGCATGTAGGGTGGATAGAAATCATAAAATTCTCTATGTATGTTGGGCGACATGGAACTAAAATCAAATTGGTGCAGCAATAAGATGAATCCCATGATTATGGAAACCAATCTTGAAGGGGTTTCACATATGAGGAAATATGAGAATGGAGATGGTAGAAGGAGCATCGATGCCGAGATTAAGAAGTTGAGTTATGCCATTATTATCAGGGTTTCAGCTCACACTCTAGCATGACTATGGGAGATGCAATGAAACAAGCAACTTGAATACTAGGGAAGAAGGGAGATGAATCAATGTTGACATGAAAATAAGGAAATGTGGAGGATATTCAGAAGCCTTGCCCGCTAGGCCATGAGGGAAGTGGTTGATATTAGTATAGAGGTGTTGGGAAGTGGGGAAGAGAGGTGATAAGATTTATTTTAAAATTTTAAATCTTGCTTTCCCATGAGTCTGAGTGAAATTTTGCTGCCATCATCAAAATAATCGAGGAGGTGGGGAGTGGCCAAGGTGGACTTGACAAACATTTTAGAAAAGAAAAGGTATTAAAGTATAAAATACATCCAAGGTGTGAGTAATTTTAATAGCCTGGGGGGGCAATTTTAAAAGCAAAAGGATTTTTTAATGCATGCAAATTAAAAGCTATTTTTTAATTATAAAGTGAAAATTAAAATGGGCATGATAAGATTTTAGTTTTCCCAATAAAGTGAATGAAATTATTCACTTTATAAGAGAAAATAGTTCTTTGCTGGGAATGGAGGTTTTAGTGGAGGAACAAAACATTTGCAGCCTGATATAAAATATTTCACAGAGGATAAAATATTTTCTATTGTAGGGTAAAATATGGGAGAAGTGAAGCTTTTTCACAAGGAAGGAATAATTTTGTAACTTGAGTAAAATGAAGTGAAGGTTTTCACACCCAACAAATATTTTCTACATCAGAGCATAATGAAGGTCATCATGAAGGGAATATTTTTCTGTTGAGGGCAAGTGATTATGCAAGATGCATGAACCAGGGTGGAAATTAAAACTTCTTTAGGAGACAAAGATAGTTACATATCAATGAAGGAGAATGGATCTAGCTATCAATTGCATATGTAGTTTTAGGGTTTCTCCTTATTCTATATCTTCTTTCTTCTTCTCATTGGTGGTTGTAACACATTTTGGCTTTCACAGGAACAAATTTTTAACACCGGTTTAGATCTATAATGTTGGTTTTACAGGTTATTGGAGTGGTCTAAGTTTTGTAATGGAGAATGTAATTATATTATAGTCATAGTTGAATGTAAATGACATAATATTTTGAATTGGTTATCTACATTGTTCATATTGCATAAATTTTGAATATGAGTAATCAAAGATTGTTATTATTCAACTTCTTGTATTTCCCTTTATGTTTGTTTGATGTTATTACTCTCATTCAAAGAATGAGTTAATTTGTAGTAACACAAATGGAGGTTTATGCAACTGTGTGCTAGGATTGCTAAGTATGGCTAGTTTAGTGGTTGGTATCGATGGTGTAATGCATAATTTGATAGGTATAATTATGATAGATTGTTGTGTTAGGTTTTAAATTACATTGTTTGGTTGACTCCACCATGGGATATGGCATTTTTCTCTTAATGTTGTAGTTTCCTCAAACTGTTTATGAGTAACTAAAAATTTAAATCAATTTACTTATTAATCTCATTTTGTTTGTGTGTGGAATTTAATGCTCTACATCGCTCATGTTTGAATTAAAAATTTCCATGAAGGTTAGAAAAACCTTTAGGGTACTATGTCTTTTAAACAATTTTAGGAGAATCATCTGTTTATAGTGTATTTAATACTTTAGTACACAAGTATCTCTAGGATACTATAGGGATCACCCTCCCAAGTTTAACAGAGCTTGAAGTGTGTAGGAGAAAGGGATTTTTATTAAATATCTTATTCATTGGCCAAATCTCTCCTTGAATTTGACCATTAGGCCTAGTAGCCCTTTAGGATTCAAGTGGATAATAGATTTGGGAACCAACACTATCATTGCTTCTAAACAACCCTAACATTTTTAATTATTACTAAATTTATTATTGCAATAACATAATAATATTTGTTGTACAGACTGGCAAGAAAATTCAAGTCCGTAATCTCCAACCTGTTAAAGTTAGCCCTGCTTCTAAGCCTAGATATTCTACCCCAAAAGCCAAAGGAGCTGAAAATAATTTCCCTATTAAAAACCTTGTTTCTTACTCTAAAGATTCTCCTAATTATGAGGAACCCGACGCTAATATCAATTCTCCCTCTTTTGTCCCTTCGATGGAAAAAGAGGATAGAATTGGGTTCCTTGGAGCTTCTAACCCTGTTAAAAATTTCCTCAATCTTGATAGGGATTCTACTATCGATTTTTTGGCCATAGCTAGGAATAATGTTGTGGACCACTTCAGAATGTCAAAATGGGTCTTTCATAAAATTAATGACTTGAAAATCAAAAAATTAGGCCCTCCATAGTAAATTGGAAGAATTGCAAGCTAAGGTTTTTGTGTTACACAAGAAGGATGGAGAGCGTAATGAAAACACTACTACTAAGGAGATTCAGGACAATGAGGGTAAGTACAAAAGGATTGAAACTGACTTCAAAAAAATAAAAAATGTTGTGAAGATAGTTACTAAACAAAACAGAATGGCAAGACATAATGCTATCATTACCAATGCAATGACTAAAAAACTGGATAAAGCTCAATAGGGATCCTTAATTGTTGATTTGGAAGAGATTAAAGATAAAACTAGGAAGAGGACATATGGATTTCAAAGAGAACTAGGGATAATCTGAAAAGGAAGGCACCTCCCATGCCACAGATGATTCAAACTTTCAAGAAGAGAGTCCAGGATATGCAAGATTTGGAGGCCGAGACCAAAAAAGTTATGAAGACTCTGGATTAGCTGCTGCTGGTTTTTTGTTCTGCACCTCAGCTGGCTCTTTTGGTGATCCATTTTGGTTTTTTTTGTTGGCTATTATTTTTTATAGGTTTCTCTTTTTTCTTGCTTGTTTATTTGATGGAATTTTTTGTCCTTTCCTTTTTTATGCTGTAAACTTTGTGGTTTCAGGTCACTATAAAACCTATTTTTTCCTTTATCAAAAATATACTAATATTTGTTACCATTATCTTATAGAAGAAAGACCATATTTATTCATGTTAGTTATGGTATCACTATTGTTAGTATATTACTAATATTGGCCACATTATTCTTATTATACCTATCCAACGTGAAGTGGGTATACCTCTGTAGACAAAAATGATTATCAAAATTAGAGTCAATCTAATAGGGTTAAGCCTAGCTTGCCATCCATAACATGCTTGGAAGGGCTTGATGAGCCTAAAATATGCTCATAGTTTAAATATTATGATGTATTTGAAAACCCTTACTCTTGTTGCTAAATGGTTGTTTAACTCTTTGATTAAAGATTTTTTATCTGAAATTGGGTAGTGTCCTATCGCTACGCATTCCTATATTCCTACAGCTTCATATCTCTATGTGTCTCATTAATTACCCTATTTGACTTCCCAAATGACTAATATAATGCATATAGTTTTTGAATGATGAAATAGATTTAATATGTGATTAATAAATACATTATCGTGTTGTTTTCCACTCATGCTTTCTTTTGCTTCTGTTGCCATGTGCATCACAAGTTGTTGAAGGGAGCATGAACGAGTCAAGCGCAATAGACTTTGTCCTTGCAGTAAAGTCCATTTGCAGCATGGTGTTGAGGAAGCTATTCCATCAAAGACTCTCTGACCGGTTCATTGGGAAGAAGCTATAATGATCATTTAATCTGGAAAGAGTGGAATGCTAAATTCTCTCAGGATCGTGTTGAATGGATATGCTTTCATTTATGAGAAGTGTGTTACTCAGTTTCAGGATATACTTATGTCTACGTCTTTCCCTATTAAGTTAGTTAATTAGTTGCTTTTCTTATAAATAAGTGTTCCTCCTACGCGAGTGAGCAAGCATAGCATGTAAAAGTTAGTATGATAATAAGAAGTAGAATATGTAAGATTTAGTACTATGATAGAGATAGAGTTTTGTGTTAGTTTTCATACAAGTAGAACAATGTATATCATTCCTAGTTTATGAATGAAAGCTGATGAAGTTCTAAGTTCAATTCTTGCATAATTAGTTAATGCTTGCTAAGGGGGCCCACTTAGTAAGTATCTGTAGTTAGTTAGTTAGTCATTTATTTCCTATTAATCATAAGTTGGATTTCATTCTAGAAAGTTTCAACACAAACTTAGTCTTATATTGTTCATGTAGCATCAAGAATCCATCCCTGTGTTTGTTCCCGTAGTATAAGGCCATTTCATAGTTTGTTCTTCAGGTATACCTATTATGATTTCTGCTTTGATTAAGTTTAGAAGGTTTCGCATTACATTCCTATAGCATAAGTAGAATTCCTTTCATGCATTTATTTCTAGTAAATCATGACTGAAACTAGTTCTTAGTGCACATACAATGCTGCTCCATTTCAAGTATACATTCCCTGGTTTGACAAAGTAAATGAATGACCATAAGAAGATGTTAGTCACCTGCTAGAATGTCCAATTCCCAGGTTAGGATTTTCCGTGACGTTTATATCCTTTTGTGGGCGCGACTATTTTTGGTGCTGTTGTCGGGGATGGTGTCAAGCTAATAACCTATCATAAGTCATTGTTAGCAGTAGTTTAGTCTGTTATTCAAGCATTTTCAAATTCCTTCAATTCACTATTCATTATATTGCATGCATAGAAGAAGAGACGCTCTAGGAAGATTCCTCCCTAACCTTCCATTCATTGATAACAATCCTAAACCAACTTATAATCTATTGGAGGAAGAAGGAGAGCAAGGTATCAATCCATTTTCTGAAAACTTGTTGAATTGCCATTTGACCCAACCGACAAAGAACCTGAAGAAAATCCATTTGCTTAGATACTTCGTCAAGCAAATATGGCACAAAATCCACCTAATCAACCTCCTTTTTTTGAGTTTCCCATGATTTCCCAGCAAGATAATGATAACCTTAAAAATATTTCTTCTTCATTGCTTCCCAAGTTCTATGGACTAGTTACAGAGGACTTGGGCACTTTCTTGTTCGAGTTTGACATCCTCTGTCACAACGATGATTACACTTCAAATGCTCATAGGCTGAAGTTGTTTCCTACTACTTTGAAAGAAGGAGCTCTTAGATGGTTCATGAGTTTGGGAAGGGGTTTTGTTGATAGTTAGGCAGCCATGCAAACAAACTTTCTTGAGAAATACAGCGAATATTGTAAGAGTGGTAGTAAGGGAGATGATATAATTAGAATTCAACAAAAGGAGGATGAAAGTTTGGAAGACTATATCTCAAGGTTCTTGTTTTCCCTAAAAAAGAATTCAGACCATACTCTCAATGAAGAACCTCAAAAACTACTCTTTCTAAGAGGAATTAGTGATACCTGTATAGATGCTCTGGACCTAATGGGAGGACGAGATATAATCCAACTGGCTTAGGATGATATCAAGAAAATATGTCTCAACTACTCTTGAGCAAATATTAAGACCGATAGAGGTCATCAAGCCACAATGGGAAAGACTTCTACTAATGGAGTTTCATGGATGGAGATTACAAATTTTCTATTTGACTTCAAGCAGGATATCATAAAAAATATGGCTACATAGTTGGATACTATGCAAACTCGGAAGAAGCATAAGGAAGCTGAAGTGATCTTAGCTAAGTTCTATCCACATTGTAGATAGAAGCATGACTGCAAATGTAAGATGGTGGCTAACATGGAGGATAAGTAGTTACCTACTAATTTCAAGATGGTAGAGAGTGATGATGACCAAGTATTCTTCATCGCACAAAGGCAACCATGGGCTTAAAGACAAGGTCTGCCTCAAGATCCTTTGACTTTTGGTAATCCTTATTTTAATCATAGTAACCAATGGCAACCTACATATGGCCCAACACTACTTTGGAATACTTCTCAACCACACTGGCCTAACTATTAGAGCCCTCAATGGCAAAGTACTCAAGGAGGTTGGTAGTAGCCATATGGATAATTTACCCCACCTCCAAGTAACTACCAACATAATCTTAATGGAGAAGTCCAGAGCAATGGAAAAATCAATCCTCTAGATCCCTGTAGCCTCAGCAGCCACAACCTCTAGCTCTCATGCCACCCCTTGTAGCACTTGCAGCAAATATTGGCCCTCCAAAACAAACCCCTATGCCTACTCAACCATTGCCAAACCCTATTAATAATAAGCAATAGCAACATCAACCTATGTATTTTGTAGAATCCAGTTAGTATCGAGCTTATGACTTGAATATTCATGATATCCATCTCAAATTAGGAACCACACTTCCTGCTCCACAACCACCTGTAATTATACAGATTCCAAACTCTACCTCTGAGCAACTTACTGATCCTGCAGAACATATACTTGTATCAGATACTGTCTCTAAGGAGCCTGTCCTATAGCATCAGGCCAAACCACCTTTTCCTCAGAGATTGCAAATTACTACATCAAATTCTATGGAAGAGCCTTTTTTTGATATATTTTGGATTAGTTGAAGAATGTACACATTCAAATTCCCCTTTTTCAAGCCATTAAAGATGTCCCAATTTATGGAAAAGCCATTAAGGAGGCCTGTTTAAAGAAACCATGAAGAAAGAAAAAGAATTCCCAAACCATCCATATTCTAGGACAGCTAGCAGATATTATGTCGGGGAAGATAGTCATTACAAAATATACTGACCCTGAGAGTCCTATTGTACAAATAAATATTAATGGCCAAACAGTAAATAATGTTTTGATAGACCTTGGTGTAGCCATCAATGTAATGACCAAATATATAATGGAGTGCTTGAAAATCCCAACAATTCGGTCTACACCTACCATTTTGTAGCTTGTTGATAGTTCTATAGTAAAAACCTGATGGAGTGGTAGAAGATATCATTGTCACCCTTGAGTATTGGGAATACCCAACAGACTTTACTATATTGTCCACTAAGGAAACTTTGGGAGGATATCTTATTATGCTAGGTAGATCGTGGTTAGCTATGGCTGATGCTTTTATAGGATGTCATTCGGGATATATGACAATTTTTGATGGTCAGTCAAGGAAGAAATTGACATTATATCCACCTGTCCAACCTTAGCCAGACTTGTCTCAACTAGTTTAGCCAGATTTAGGAGAGAAAATTGAAGAAGTTAATTCATTGGCCCACCTAATGATGCTACAAACTAATCCATTTTCATAGCTCCAGAGAGAGGATGACATTCTTTTACATATTTTGCAGTCCAACCTTGGTCCAAGTAGCCTATTTGCTGCAGATAGTTCTCCTTAGTAGTGTTTCCTGCATCAATTGAATTCTGAGAGCCTATTACTTGAATCTTCTGCAGTTTATCATAACTTGCTTCCAAATGAAATACATACACCACATTTCTTCGCAGCCTCTATGAATAATCTTACCAAGCAAGTAGAAGTGTCTCCAGGCTATTGTCTGAACATCAATAATAAGCTACCTCAATCTCAACAAGCTGCCCTACTCATAATGTTGCAAGAACAACATAGAGCTTTTGCATGGGACTATGGGGATATGAAGGGAATAGATCCTCAGCTCTGTACTCATAGGATTTACATTAAGGAAGACTGTTTACCAGTTAGATAGCCTCAAAGAAAGATAAACCTAGCACTCAAAGAAATAGTCAAAACAGAGCTCCAAAAATTGTTTGATGCTGGTTTTATCTACCCCATTTCAAACAGCCAATGGGTTTCTCCATTGGTGATTGTCCCTAAAAATGGTGGAAAATAGAGAGTTTGTGTAGAATATAGGGAGGTGAACACAACAACTAAAAATGATCACTTTCCATTACCATTTGTTGACCAAGTACTGGACTCATTATCTAGGAAAAAGTATTTCTTCTTTTTGAATGAATGTAGTGGCTATAATAAAATTAGAATCACCCCTGAAGATCAAAACAAAAAAAAAATTACTAGTCCATGGGGTGCTTTTTCCTACCCTGTCTTACCTTTTGGACTGTGTAATGCACCAGCAACATTTCAAAGAGTAGTGATCAGTATTTTTGTTGATATTTTTCATGATTCTATGGAAATCTACATGGATGACTTCACTACTTATGGAGTTATGAAAAAGCACTAGCCAATTTGGAAAAAGTGTTGAAAAGATGTCAAGAGCAAAAATTTTCTTTGGATAATGAGAAGTGCTTTATGATGATGCAAGAGCGAATTGTTTTAGGCCATCATGTCTCTTAGACAGGAATTCAAGTTGATTCTACAAAAATAGAAGTTATTCTAACTTTTCCAACACCTACAAAATAAAAGGATGTTAGAAGTTTCCTAGGACATGCTAGATACTATAGAAGATTTATCAAAGATTTCAACAAAATAGCTAGTCCATTATATGCTTTATTGATCAAGGATTCTAAATTTCACTAGACTGAGGCTTGTAACAAATCTTTCATGCAGCTTAAGAACCTACTTACTCAAGCACCTATTCTTCAAGGACCGAAGTGGAGTCTACCATTTCATAGAGACATAGATGCTTCTGATCATGCCATAGGGGGAGTTTTAGGACAGAAAGAGAATTCCATTGAGCATGCCATATATTTCATTAGCAAAAATCTTCAAGGCCCTGAACTAAACTAAACTGTCATAGAGAAAGAATTGCTAGTAGTAGTGTATGCCTTGAAAAATTTTAGGCATTATGTCATTGGTTACCAAATATTTGTTCATACAGATCATGCAGTAATAAGGTGCCCCATGAATAAGCCTGCCATATCTGGCAGATTAGCAAGATGGCTACTATTGTTGTAGGAATTTGATATCACAATTATTGATAAGCCAGGTAGAGCTAATGTGGTGGCTGATTTCTTGTCAAGACTTCAAACACCTGCACCTGACACTCCTCAGGTAATTGACGATAACTTCCCTGATGAACATCTATTTTTTATTGCTGCTCAAACTCAATGGTATGTAGATATTGCAAATTATTTAGTAGCCAACAAAATTTCAGCACATTTCTCACCAAAGGAAAGGCAATTGTTGGTTAAGAAAAGTTTTAACTTTTCATAGATTGTAGACTATTTATTTTATATAGGACCTGACCAAGTCATGAGATGTGTGAGAGAAGATGAGACCTATGACATTTTACATGCTTGTCATGATGGGCCTATAGAGGACACTTTGTAGCCAAAAGAACATCTATGAAAGTGCTTAATATAGGATATTACTCGCCCACACTACACAAAGATGCTGCAACCTACACTAGGAAATGTGACAGATGTCAATGTATAGGGAGACCAACAAGGTCTGATGAAATGCCCTTGCATCCACAAGTGCTAGTCAGTCCATTTGACAAATGGGGCATGGATTTTGTTTGGCCTATTGATCCTTCATCCAATGGGAAATCATACATTTTGGTGTGTACTGAATATGTAACCAAGTGGGGGGAAGTGAAAGAAATGACACATGCCCATGACAATAAAGTTGTTGAGTTCCTATTTGAGCAGATTTTTACTCGGTTTGGAGTCCCAAGGGAACTTTTTATTGATCAAGGAGCTCAGTTTACATCCAATTTAATCACTACATTGATGAATGATTATAAGATCAGGCATCAGAAGTCTAGCCCCTATCACCCTCAAGCTAATGGTCAGGCAGAGGTTACCAACAGAGAAATTGAGGCAATCCTTATAAAGACAGTCCAATTACATAAGAAGGATTGGAGTAGTCACCTTCCTGAAGTAGTCTAGGCCTATAGAACAACATGGAAAACAACAACAAGGTTTACTCCTTTTGAGTTACTCTATGGTAAGACTGCCATGTTTCCAATTGAGTTTGAGCATAGGACCTTAAGGACTACTCTTGAGCTTAACATTGATATTTTTGAGGCTCAAAAGAAATGCCTCCTATAGCTAAATGCATTGAATGAGCTAAGGAAAGCTGCCCTGCAACATACTAAAACTATCCAACAACAAAGAAATAAATGTCATGACAATCATATTTGAACTAAGCAATTCTCTATCGGTGACTGGGCGCTGCTCTATGACTCTAGATACAAATAAAATCAAGGTAAACTAACCACACAATGGCTTGGTCCTTATGAAATAGCAAATGTATTTGATAATGGCTTAGTGTAGTTAACCACAATTGATCCAATTCGGTTCAAGCTAATAGATAATGGACACTACCTTCGGTTGTATCATAAGCCAACATCCAAAGATGAATTCCCACAATAGTTTGTTTCAAATACATCCACTGATCTTCCTGCAGTGAAAGGCTTCGGTCTTTTTCTTGTAGCATCTCTTTAAAATTCCATGTTGCATGCCCATAATAAAGGTTTTCTTTAAAAGAAGCCACGTTCTCCATTTTCCATCCATCACCGCCATTCACTCTCTTTTCTTCCACATCATCCATCCTACCATACCACCCTCATTCATGGTTTCTATTCTAGCCATCATTTCATGGTGCGCTGTGATCTTTCCCAGCACATCTGAATGTTAATTAACAGGTACATGATATCTTTTCTTAATCATATTATTTATTTATTTCATTTATTCAACAATTGCCATGTACATATCAGTCTTTATCGCCCATTCTTTTCTTGTCATCTCGCACATTTGTGAACATATGTCAAATTTTAAGTAGGGGGCAGGACAATCCATTTCATACCTTTTCTTATGTCGCTATCACAACTAATAAGATATTTTTATTCTTCTTGTAATTTTCAAATATGGCTGCATGTTTTATCTTAAACAACATTAACTGCTTGATATGAGTAGTTCCTAATAATCATTACATGCAATTATCTTTCGAGTCATTCTTAGAAAAGAAGAGAAAGTGACGGCAGGATAGAAAGAAGCAAAAAGAAACAGAGTAGAAGAATTTTATTTTGAATTTTTAGAAAAGGTTTGAGCTTTTGGAATCTTAGCAGAGGTAATTTGTGAATATGGGTGGTCAATTGGTAAGACATGAGCCTGTAGCTCATGAAATCTTAACACAAAATCCTCAAATAGTGCAGGCATTTAGTAATTATGGCTAGCTCAACTATTTTCTGATGTTAAATTCTTTCAATGAGGAAGCTGCTGGTGAATTTTTAAGAACTCTTTCAGCTGGGGAATCTTTAGTATGGGGTTTGACGGTGGCTATAACAGAAGAAAAAATTGCTAAAGTAATTGGGCTTCCTGTAGCAGGAGAAAATTTCTCTTCAGATGTTGTTTCTACTAGGGTAGAGTTTACAGTACCAACTAATTGACCTTTAGAGGTCTCTAAACAAGGATGCAAATGAGTATCACTGCCCTTCCCATATTCAGAATATGCTGCATTTATAATTAGGTATTTAACTTATGAAGGACACTTCTCCTATTTACATTCTTACCATTTTAAGTTATTGAGCCATATGAGGCATGGGTTAGTTGTTAATGTCCCAAAAATTTTGTTAAATATTTTAAAACAAAGTGCCCATTAAACCTAGATGGGAAGGGACAACTCTATTACCCATCATTCCCTCATTAAACTATTAATTAAGCATTCCCCGAGGGATGTATCACCCCTTTCTTAGCAAGAATTTGTTTCCCAAAAGGGTTTGCAACTTCCAGAGCCTCCTAGAGCAATCCCTGCAACACCTACCCCTTCAGCATCTATTCCTGCTGCCTCCACACTAGAACCCTCTACCAAAGTACAAACTAGGTCTGCTAGTAGAAGAGAAAAAGGAAAAATGAAGGTAAGAGAGTCATCTAGGGTAGAACAAACCTTAGAATCTGACCCTCATGCTCAAAGACAATAGTGTTCCTCTCCTGCAACACCTTCTCCTATAGCAGTTCCTCCTGAAGCAATAGCTATTGCCACTACAGTGCCACTATCATCTTCTTTTGTTGAGTTTGAACCCTCTAGGCAAGTCAAAAAGAGGAAAGCCACGAGAGTGTCTCCTACAACTACCACATTACCAAAAATAATTTCAGCAAGGAAACAACGTAAAGTCACCTCAAGGGCTGCTCAACTTGAAGTTATAATAATTTCAGAGGAGTTTAAAGAATACAACCATAGTAATTCTTAGAATGTACCTGAGAATGTTTCACATAGCCCACCTATTGTTTCTGAGGACATGCAATATGAACCAATGGAAATTGATGAAGCACAACATGATAGTAATGAAAGGGGAATGCCAAGTCTTGATGACTTGGCTAAGGCAACTAGGAAATTTTTAGAGGAAGAACAATCTCCTCCTGCACAGCAACATGAATCTTTCTTGCAACAAGAGGAAGAATAGCCTGAAGTGTACAATGAAGCCTCATTACCCCCTATAGCTTGTCAAGCAATGGTTGTCTATAAAAAGAAATTTTTGATTGAAATTTTGGAATACCTTAGGACCACATGGAGGCCAGTCAGATTTCAAACCTTGAGTTTTCGCCATTTAGCCAAGACTGGGATTCAACAATGTCTTTGGGAGGAGGAGAAGAAGAAACTGAAAAGAGAAATTGAAAGATAGAAATAGGAAATCTAGGAAATGAAAAAGAAAATGGATGACATGATGAAAATAACTGGTAAAATTATGGAATGTAGACAACCACCCAGAGTTTATGCCTTGTGCCTTAAGGAACAATTCCTTTGGTTTCAGTTAATGAGAATTTCAAGGAATTTAGATCCTGTGATTCATACAACCAAAGAATTTTATGATGCATACCAAGTGGCTCCTAGTTGGCTGAAGAATTCTTTATGTGAATTTTATTTGCATGGATTAATAATTCCCTCTGAAACAGAGTGGAATCCACTTTTGTATATTGGTGGCATTCATTTGAGATCACTCATGTCCTGGGCAGCAAATGAAACCAATTATGGCAGACAATTTGAAGCCTATGAAGAAGTTGAAAGGGACGAGCCTATACCATTGCAATTAGAAAGCGCGGATCTCTATACAATGCTAAAAACTTGGCTCACTATTGCATATGGGTTCAACAATCAAGCCAAAAGAGTAAAAATATTTGATATCAGAAAAGAAGTGTATGGGGAATTCAAAGGCCAACCGTATCTATTTTGGAAGCTTGCCTCTTCCAGAATTGAAAAGAGATGGGAGAAATTGATTGTAGGGCTAATGAAATATGAGCCACATAGCCCCCTAAATTTTAAAGCAACCCATGGAAGAACAAAGAGGTACATATAGCTTGGTCTTACGAAGAGGTTCGAGTTATGGTTGCCAATAACATTTCAACCTCTAGTTTTAATGTGGCCACTATATCCCTCTTGAGCTATAGATATTAATACGGATATAGAAACATCAGATATGAAAGATGGAAAATTTTTAGGGGTTTCTATTATAAATTTGGGACTGTGCCAAAAATCCATACTGCTCCTATGGATTTCAAGGAAACAACTAGGAAACTTAATGCCGGTGGACCATCATTAGGTTAAGTAGGGGTAGATGATGAGCCTAAAATATGCTCATAGTTTAAATATTATTATGCATTTTAAAACCCTTACTCTTGTTGCTAAATGGTTGTTTAACTCATTGATTAAAGACTTTTCATCTAAAATTGGGTAGTGTCCTGTAGCTATGCATTCCTATATTCCTACAACTTTATATCTCTATGTGTCTCATTAATTACCTTGTTTGGCTTCCCAAATGACTGATATAATGCATATGGTTTTTGAATGATGAAATAGATTTAATATGTGATTAATGAATGTATCATGTTGTTTGCCACGCATGCTTTCTTTTGCTTCTATTACCATGTGCATCATAGGTTGTTGAAGGGAGCATGAACGAGTCAAGTGCAATAGACTTTGGCCTTGCAGTGAAGTCCATTTGCAGCACGGTGTCGAGGAAGTTGTTCTAGGGAAGACTCTCTGACTGGGTCATTGGGAAGAAGCTGTAATGATCATTTAATTTGGAAAGAAAGGAATGCTAAATTCTCTCAGGATCGTGTTGAACGGATATGCTTTCATTTATGAGAAGTTTGTTCCTCGGTTTCAGGATATACTTATGTCCACGTCTTTCCCTATTAAGTTAGTTAATTAGTTTCTTTTCTTATAAATAAGTGTTCCTCCTGTGTGAGTGAGCAAGCATAGCATGTAAAAGTTAGTATGATAATAAGAAGTAGAATATGTAAGAGTTAGTACTATGATAAGAGATAGAGTTTTGTGTTAGTTTTCATACAAGCAGAACAATGTATATCATTCCTAGTTTATGAATAAAAGCTAATGAAGTTCTGAGTTCAATTTTCACATAATTAGTTGATGCTTTCTAAGGTGGCCCACTTAGTAAGTATCTGTAGTTAGTTAGTTAGTCATTTATTTCCTATTAATCATAAGTTAGATTTCATTCTAGAAAGTTTCAACACAAACTTAGTCTTATATTGTTCTTGCAGCATCAGGAATCCATCCCTGTGTTTGTTCCTCAGTTATAGTTGTTATGATTTCTGCTTTGATTAAGTTTAGAAGGCTTCACATTACATTCTTGTAGCATAAGTAGAATTCCTTTCACACATTTATTTCTAGTAAATTGTGACTTAAACTAGTTCTTAGTGCACATACAGTGCTGCTCCATTTCAAGTATATGTTCCCTTGTTTGACAAAGTAAATGAACGACCATAAGAAGATGTTAGTCACCTACTGGAATGTGCAATTCCCATGTTAGGATTTGTCGCGACTTTTATATCCTTTTGTGGGCATGACCAGGGCTAGTACCCATTACAAAGTAGCCATAGATGTAGAGATCAATGACTCAAAAAAACTAAAACAACTTAAAAGGAGAAGTGAGACTCATGAATAGTGATCTAGGAAGAACAACAAATTAGCCATATTTTTTATCAGAGAACGAAACCATAAAACAAAGAGAATTTGCAAGAATAGAGGTAGTACAAATAAAGTAATCAAAATTAAAACATACCACCCTTGAGAAATAGGGAAAACCTAGAGAAAGCCTATAGCTTAAAACACTATACCAAGGATCACAACCCTTGTGCAAGAACTCTAAATGTTTGGCATTGAGCACAAGTTAAACCAAAGGAAAAATAGAATCCTTTTCCACATGAAAAAACCTTCTATGTCAACTTGAACTTCACCTACATAGTAGAAACAAAGAATTGATCTTCACCTCAATAGGAGAACCAAATATAGTAGATTGCAACTGAGAAAATAAATTAGAAGGGACATGAATAACTCCCATAATGTCAACAAGAATTTTGGTTTTCATGATAGGTATGGATAACACCCTAGTAAAAATTAATAGAATAGGGACAACCCCTTCCCCCAATATCATAACCTTAGAAACCAACGAAGTTTTCCAAACAACCAGGTCTTTCAAGTCCACCACTCCAAAACACCATTGTCATTGAAGGCCAACAACAGGCAAAAACCAACATCCAAGCATAAAATATTACTTCAATAATTGTGATGTACTTTATAGATCTTACAACAAGCTACATGAGAAAGAGGAGCACACTATCCCCTTGAGAATACAAACTACCATTAAAGCCATACTCACCATCAGTAGGTAGATAGGGGAAACCCCCTAAGAGACCTTGGATGAGGAACACCTTCCCACAAACAATAGTGAACAAGGATTTTAGAACTGAGTGAGATCCATCAATAATATTGCTCAAAAAACACTCCACAAGATCCACAAGGTTGACCAAAACCTAGGAAGACATGTTGTAAGAAAAAACACTCTTTCCACCATAAGAGCAAGACAAGCTTGAGGTGGCTAGAAGAATATCCATGGTTCTACCCTCAACAACCAAGCTCAAAACAAAAAAAATCAAAAGCCAGAGCAAGAAATCCACAACAAGGCATCCTGTGAAGGAACCCACAGGAATTGGAAGTAGCATCCAAGAGGGATCTCCCCAAAGGCCCACATTGACCAAGGGAAGAGTCGCCTGACATAAAATGCACCCCAAAAAAGTCTAAACCAGACTCATCCACAACAACAAACACAACTTTAGTAGTGCCCAAACCCACAATAAGAAATGGATAGGCATTCATAGAAGCACATAGATTTGGGACACTCACAAGAGAAACATCAAAGGGATACAAACCCCCATTCCTTAGCCCACCTAAAGCTTACACCCTCAAACACATCTACAACAATCTCTTAGCACACTGGGCCAACCCGACAAGTTGCAAAACCCAAGTAGAGAATGGCCAATAACACCTAGATCCATCAGGATCAAGATTGTCTTTGCTAGTTTCTTCACAAATTTTCTAAAACAATCCTCTTCATTTCTTCCCACTCTACACTTCATTCATGCCACTCTCTATTCAATTAAAAATAGTACTATAACTATTCTAGTATCATTGTAAGTTAATTCCTCAATGAAAAATACCATCTCATACATTCTTCTGACTAAATTTAGGCCATTAAATATGTAGTGTATTATAAAAGAAAAAATATTTAATGTGATATTAGTTATGATAGTAACCATAACCAAACAAAGAAAAGTTAAATAGATATAAAAATATATTAAAATGATATTGTAAAATTTTAGAGCAAGCGTTGAATATGTTTATGCATGGAGCAAGGAGTTCAATATTTTCTATTATAATCCACTCTTACTACAAAAAATATTATCTAATAGCTACATACAAAACTGACATTCTATCTAGCCACACGAATCAATTTGGATTTATAAAAAGTAACATAACAGTGATATAGAAGGAGCATAGTTAATCTTGGCAAGTTCTTATTTAGTATTTTGCAAGATTTTGAGGCATAACAACTTCATGACCGTAATAAGTGCATATTTTTTAATGGTATTTTATCATTTTTTTTAGACAACTGAATACCTCAATATAACTATAGTGTAGAAAAAAGTATCCCTTGCTTAATTTGGGGATGTTTACTAATAAATTGGACTTAATGTCACCTTGATCTAGTGTTGTGAGGTGTTTTACACTTCCACATTAGGTCTTTGGCCCCTTTTAAGTTGAATTAACTTAACTCCACCCTAATTTAAAGTTGTAAAATGTGTTTATTTACATCCTCACATTAAATTTGGGAAGCTTGTAAACCAAAGTGGACCTAATCTAGTGTTGTACTATGTTCTACACATTCACATTGGATTTAGGGTCCTTTTTAGCTAAATAGACCCAACTTATCCTTAATTTAGTGTTGTAAAGTGTATTTATTTACACTTTCACATTAGATTTAGGGCCCTTTTTAGTGAAATAGACCTATTTTTTTTCTTAATTTAGTGTTGTAGAGTGTATTTATTTACACTTTCACATTGGATTTTGGACCCTATTGTATTTATAACCTTAATATCATCATTAATACCTTTGTATGACCCCCATATTATGCATCTCAAGGTATATTTTAACTAAAAACCTGAAAAGATTAACATATAAGCTTAAGTTCTTGACTCCTCGACATTCTAGCTAGAAAAATAGCCCCTGTGGGATCCATTCACCACTCAGGGTGAATGAGTCCTATTTGAGCTATTTTTGAGGTTTGAGTAGGAAAAATTGGGTTTTAAGTTTGAATTTCTTCTATGTTGGCCTTGGGGATCAAATTAATGATCATTTAAGTGGATTTCCTATATAAAAAGCTCTCAAATCATTATTACATCATACATTCATGTTATTAAGTCAAGTGTTTAAGAGTTAAGCATTCCAAGTCTACACAAGGTCATCAAGAGAGCATTCAAGATCAATTTAAAGGCATTCAAGGGTAGAAATATTCATCAATTATTGTATTAATTCAATATCCATCATCATATCAAGTATATCGAGAATCAAGTGTGTCATTAAGCTAGTGTTGTGATGTAGCATTGAAGATTGAATATTAAGCACTATTCTACACCTATTGTCAAAGATCAAGATCTACATCCTTCATGGCCATTTCATGTTCAGTTGTATATTTACAAGACATCATTCACAAGGTATAATTCAAGGTATCATTTTCCATGATTCATGCTTCATTCCTTCATTCCATTTTTTCATCATTTGGTTTAATTACCTAGAAGGCGTTTGACCAAGGAAAACCCCTACTCCCTACCAATCAACACTTTTTCTCTCTTTCATTTTGTGGTTGTCGATCTAGGTGCTTTGAAGACTTGAAGATAATATAAGATTAGGCTACAATATTTTTGGGGTTCTCTCCCCATTTGCAAGGTCATAATCTTCACTAAAAGGTTATCTATAGCTTTGAAATCATGGTTTCGAATCCAAAAAGTTGGAGAAGTAGATTGAATAGATTAAGAGGTGCATATTGTAACTTTGAAGTTCCAAAAAATCCAAACTAGACTCATTCACCACAAGTGGAAAATGAGTCCTATTGTAGGTTTTTTTCAAAAATCTTTGCAGATTTGGATACCCATTTACTCAAAACTTGCTCCTGTGCAAAAACCAGAACTAGGACTGCATCATCCAAAATGGTGAATGAGTCCCACTAGGTCAAAAATTCATATTTTCTAGCATTTTAGAGCTTCAATTAGTCATTCCCATATTTCTAGGTGCACCCCTTTTAATTATTGCTTTACGTTCAATTTCATTTACTTTTATAGGCCATTTAGTGAATATTTACATTGAATTAGGGTTTTGTATTCAATCTTGCATGTCATTGACTTTTCCAAGTTTCATCTTGGTGGTGAACCCCTCTTGTAATCTAAAATCATACCCTAGGATAGTCCCTTCATACATCTCTTTCTCTTGCACACTTGAGGGTTAGATCTCTAGGGTTTGTCCTTGAATGTGGAGTATAGAAAGCTTGTTTCCCTAGGTCCTAAACCCTAGCAATGACAATTTTATATCCTACAATAACAATGCTATGCTATTTTACTTTTAAATAAGATAGTGATAATCCTGCTTCAACAAGAATTGGCATCATTTGACTACTAATAGCACCTAGATTACTATTGTTTACCTTCAACAATAATTACCATAGATATTTTCTATCAATCTCGTGGTTTCTATATAACTCTATTGAAGCCTTGAGCTTGATTAAAAAATTTAATTTCTTCCTACCACATGAAACTTATTTATAATATAGCCCCATTGAATCAATGTACATTATCCTCAAGCATAATCTTACCACATTTATCCTACAAATTGATTGGCTATGTTGTCTTGACTACAAATAGTTGGTCCCTCTACTTAGGTTTACCATTGTATTGTCACTAGACACATGTAGGCTATCTGGTGAAAATGTAAACTTTCACCTCTGTATTGTTCATTGTGTCCCTATTAATAAACTTGTTGCACCCAATAATTTTTGATGACATAATTATAATTAGAATATCATTGAACAAAATTATATAGTTAATGACTTACAAAATCTATTAAAATTTGTTTTCCTCAATAAATATTTTTAATATAATACATTTAAAAAGCTACTAATGTATTGAATTGTAAAATAAGATTAATATAGATCACAAAATTTACATAACTATTTTATGACATCATTAGGATTTATTAATCTTTGTTACAATAAGGAATTATGGTTCTTACAAAAATTAATCCAAAACTAACTCTAAATAAGTATAGTTATTCAAATTAACCATTGTAAAATTAAACAAAACATAATATTTTTACTAGTTAAAAAAATTATAGAAAATAGAAATAAAAAAGTTTTCCACATAAATAGAGTTATCCCTAAGATCTACATTTTCACCCTTCAATGAGTAGTCAATGAATAGTTTGATAGAGTTACCATGGGATCTACTTTTACCTTGATAATGGCTAAAATTTACATGGACCATTTGACAAAAACTGTCTCCATTGCTTTCCCTCTAAACCAAAGTGGTGGAAGTATACGTCGATACTACCAATAATTATTGGCCCTATGATTATGATAAACTTAAAGAATTAAAATGGTTGGTTTCTCTTTTACTCCTTGTGTTCACTTAATTCTCTTGTTACCTCACTCCCATCTCCTATTTAATAGGCGAGGTTTGTAATTTACCATTTTACTTCTCCTCTCTTCCTCTCTATATTATGATTATAATAATATATATTTAAATTTGCTAATTTTCTAAATATATAGTTTAATAAATAAAATACAATTATTGAACATGTAATCAAATTAATTTATAATCAAAATGCTATAATAACTTGATTTTTGAAAGAATTCTTATTTATTTTCTCAATTTTGATCTCTCTTGAAGACAACATATATATACTCTATATAGCTCAATTAATTTGAATAGTATAAATTAATTATAAGTTCTTCAAAGAATGTGTTTGGCTTAACAATTGGAAAACAAAATTACTAGATAAAATTAAATTAAAGAAAAAGCTTTCACCATTAGCATATTTCTTTCCATTCCATGATAAAAATCTTGAAGTGGCAAATTTCAAAAGGAATAAAAAGTAATGGATATTTTATTATGAGTCTATTGTATTGGATTCAATAGGCATCACAAACTTTCAAAAGTGTTTTGTAAGTTTAATATATTTGAAAGTGGCAAAATACCTTGAGACACAGTTCAACCCACCTCAAAAAATCTGAAAGTAACAAATTAAAAAAAAAAAAAAAAATTACATATATTTTAGCCGATAGGCTATTATAGGTGGGAAATCCACCAGAAAAAGTCTACTGTCTGATGCCGAAAATTTTTTCAGGCCTCCCCCTGTCGGATTGTGGGTATTCTAGTTCCAGTGACCATAGCATACGATGCTGATTGATTTGTTCAGTTAACCCTTTGCTTTCCTTAGGGGTCTTGTGTATTGTAGTCAAGCAGGACAGGCAGGCGTGTGGCGATAGGCATGGCGGACACAGTTACGTACACTATTCTTACCATTGGACATTGTGGCATTTAATAAACTTGACCAATCTTCTGCATAAGCCATCTGCAGATGCTAACCATCTTTTCCAGCTAATAAAAGAAAGCAAAAAGCCCCAAGACAAATATTTGGATGGCATCAACTAGATTTTGGTGTAGAAAATGTACACAAAATGCAGATTTTGGATGGTGCCTTATGTCACTAGGTATGGCTCTAGGTGCACTTGCGTCGTTTCGCACCATTTTCGGGGTCTCCATTCTTTCCCTCCAATTTACTCAGCCACCAAAACTTCACTGTTAGCAATAAATGTTAAGAAAACATACATTTCTCTCACCTGGACGCAAGGCGTTGTCTACATAGTTTTGGATTGGAATTTGAAGTAAAGGGAAGAACAAAGACCGTTGCCAAAAGCCCTATAGAGATTTTGACTAGTTTAGTTTAAATTGTTGCTGAGCAATTTGGGTCAGTACCATCCTCCCAATCTTGAAGCTTAAAGGCTCTTCAAAACCTCACACTGACTTGAATTGATATTTTGTTTGGTTATGTTTGCAGTGGAGTGGAGGTATCGTAGTAGCTCTGCACGAGAGGCATTGAAGTGACACCCACCTACGCTTCTTTTCATTTGGACAAGCTCAACAATCAGTGAGCCTTCAATTCCTGATTTACATTTTGCTTTTTTGGTTTTTAACTTTTCATTTTTTATTTTGATCTGTAAGCCACAACTTGGATAAGAAGTATTGAATTGAAATGATGATAAAGACTCATTTACAATTTACCAAGTAAGAAAAGAAAACTATACATTTGTAGAAAAAATAGTACCCAAGTAGTAAGCATTCGCATCCTTAGCACAAACTTCTCGGCAGCGCTCATAAGCTTCATCAAGGATCTGCAACGTCCCAGTAGGCACCAAGTCTGACTTCACATCCAACAACTGGCTCTTTCCTTCTTTCATCATCATGGTGGCCTGCTTCAGCACAACATCATACACTTTCTGCTTTGATGACAACATAGGCCTTCCTGAACCATCTGTCACCAAACTAGCCAGGTCAGGGAACGTGGTGATCCTGCTCAGATTTTATGAATTGAGATTTGAACTGGACATATCCACAACAACGTTTACAAAAAATATCTCTCTATACTTCTTAAATTTTGTCTATGATACAAGTGTGGTCATTACTTTTGCTCCTACAATCCTAGACACCACATACCCACCCTGGTTGTAGTTTTGAAAATGCTCAAGAGCAGCACAGTTTCTTTGAACTAGCTATGATATACTATGGTCTACACAAAGCATTATTTTCTACCTCTTCAAGTAGCTGGGCATCTACTTGCATTCCTATGTTTCTTGTTTCTCCCTATGACAGTCTTGATGACTGTCCCGAAGATTTCTCACATGTGCATCACAACACAGTCTTTATCTTCTCACCATCACCATTCTTCAATAGTCACAATGATTGCAATGATAGCCCTAGTAGTAGGTTCTCCGAAAGCTCATAATTGTCTAACACATCAGGAGAGTAAAGCTGAGAATAAAGTGTTACAAGTTGACAAGTATCCACCATTATTCTCAACTTCTCTAATCTACATTTCTCTCCCAATTGTTCAAAAGCTCTTTCATCATTTTTCATAGGTCTGTTCTTTCCTTATTTTGCTTATTATTTGAAAGGACAACCATAGAGAGAGAGGAGGCATAAGGGAAACAAAAGAACCTCTGTTAGAGGTGACTGTTATTCATTGTGGTTGACAAGATTATCAATTGGACGTGGCCTTTGTGCCGTCCAGATCACCCTAAGGTCCCATCCCTTGGCTGCCTCGAGTGTAATAACTGCATTGCAGTTTGAGCGTAAGCCAAAGTCTATGCATTTAGTTTCAGAATAATTATCATGCTAGGTTGGTTGGTAACATTAGTATTGGGGAAGGTGGAATTTAATATCAGCGGCAAGGGGTAGCACGTCTGCTTTCTATCTAAATATTATTATTAACTGGATATGAAGGTTTGGTTATATCAAAATAGCAATATTAATATCGCTGGCAGTTATTCCAATACTAACTAATCTACGACCGTAATTTGCATTTCTATTTTAAATCCTTCATTATCTGGGTGATCACCCTCCCGAAATATTCACGAACTTCTTTTACTTTTATACCCATTGATAGTATTGATAAGTGCTATTTTTATTAATGGTATTGTAACCTGGAAATTGCATAATCATTTCACTGAGTTTTTCATTTCATCTATATTGTCATTCTTTGTTTTGAAGCAAAATGCAATAGGATAAGGCTAAATTATTTTTATCAAAATCAATACTTTAATAGGGATTCTGCCAAGATTCACCTGGTTATAAGGTAAGTTAATAATACTTGGTTAATGTTGATCTCACCAATTTTTTTCTCATCACAACATGTAATATTGATATAAATTTTAAATTTATTTAAATCAATGTAAATTCTCCTATGAGGTTATAGTAAGTAATTTTAAACACAACCCCAGGGTTATTAATAAGAGATCATAATGTAACTATCATTAGGATAATTTCAAGATAAAAAGGTTGTGTAAAGTAAATTCTTTCTTTTTTTGTGTACCTAATGGCAGTTGAATAGTTGTTATATTGGTTATCATTATTGGTTAATCTTGTGTAATAACATTTTAAACATAATTAAAATAGTAATAAAAGTAACGCAATAAAAGATAAGTAATAATATATTAAAAAGTTCTACTACAGTAATATTTTAATCACAATAATTAAGCTATAAAAACAATATGATTCATAACTATAATATTAATTTGGAAAATAATATTATATTGTAAATAATATTTTTAAAAAGTAGTATTAAATTGAAGTGTTATAGTATTTACAAAATTAAAGGAATAATGTTTTAAATAATGTTATTGTGGTTGATTTAGTAGCAATAAAATTATAGCTAAGTAAATATTATTGTTAAGAGGTTAATTTGAGAGTGAATAATATTATTATTCATGGATTAGTTATTTGATGTTATTACTTTTATTTAGATGAAAGTAAGTTTTAATAAAGAAAATTGAGATTAAAGGTGAACCTATTTCCTTTAAGGTAATGATTAAATAGTTTAAGGGACAATATGTTGGTGATAATATCATATAGGAGAATGGTAATATCATTTATGTCTAAATTGTGGTTAATAATAATGATCATAATATTGTAAAGTGGAAGTGTAAATATTCAAAGGGGTTTTACCCTACAGAATAATAATAATAATAATAATAAAATATTGGTATTATAATAAGCATAATTTATGAAACTAATATGAAAATCAGTATTAAAACTACAAAATTGTATTTAGAAAACTTGAGTGAAATAATAAGATTATTAGGGAAAGAAGTCATAATAATAGTAGTGGTAAAATTGGTAAATTATAAATATTAAGAGAGTACAATTAATACAATTATTAATGGTACACATTATTTTAATAATATTATTTTATAAATAAATTAGGTTATTGTTAATTGATTAAGTAATAATAAAATTACTATTATAATTTACAGGAGTAAATATTATTGTTATTATCTTGGTTAAATAAAGGAATTGTATTAATATTAAATTGATATGTGAGAATAATTGTATTATGATGGCTAAATACTTATTGTTTTAATAACATTTGTAATTATTTGATTAAATATCATTATTATCATTGTTGATTTTTTGTTAAAGGATAATGTCATCATGGTTTTGGAGAGATGAGTTAATGCATAAAGTTATATTGTCAACTTCAAACCAAGAAAAAAAAAAGCTAACTTATATCATGTTTAGCATAATGCCTTAAATACTTAAGAGTGTTAATTAGCTTAATTACTAGAATTTTAAAAAAAATGTTGCATTTTCTACTGAAATTTTGGTTTGTCATCATTCATTTATCATCTTTGTAGGACTTTTCCTTACCATTTTCTTAGTTTTGAGATGTGAAAGAATTGAATGTTTCTTACCTCTGAGATGTGAAAGAATTTAATGTTTTAAATAAATTTAATAATGTGTTCATAGAAAAATTTAGTAATAATTGAAATAAGTATTTATTGTGCTTAGCAAATGCTTTGTTTTCCATACACTTTACCTTTGCATCATTATTGTATTTTCTAAGCATGTTTTGGTGGAAAACTTGTTTGGGCTACGATTATTATTTACTGTGTAAGAACTGATTGTATTGATGTGGGTTTAATAACAGTTTTAGAAGTCTCCTTAAAATAAAAGATACCTATTTATTGACTGTTAGTATAGCTTTGCTTATTGTGTTGCCTTTGGAGAATCCCAAAACTTTGTTTTAAACTTTTGAGACCATCCTATTTCCAGATGTCTTTTTATGGATCATACACATGCAACTTTTATTGTTACCAAATAATCAAATGTGTTCATGTTATGGGGTTGCCCAGGTAATGGTGAACAAGAGATCAAGCCTCAAGCATACATTTCACTCAAAGGCATCAACGTCATCAACAACTTCAGCATATTCATGTTCTTATGGTAATTTTGCTATTTTATTGGCAAAAAAAAAAAGTTTCAAGTAATAGTAGCACGATACATTGAATACGTAGCAATCATTGTAGATGTCAACAAATAATGTTTGCATCTAACCATTCCATTGCTTTTTCTCTAAAGACCTTGAAGAAAAATGGCATATATCATAGCCCCCCATCGTCGGCCACCAACAATTGTACTATACATAACCAATCTCTTGCGTTAGCATTTTTGGAGTTGCACAAAATAGTTTCAGTATAGAATTATTTAGAACTATTTTGACTCGTCATAACACAAAATTTGTAAATCATTAACTACCAACAACTGTACTTGGTCTAGTCGACCTTTAACGTTTTGGGTCTTCTTTCATTGTACTTAATATATTGTGTTGTTCATCCACTTAGCATATCATACAACTTCAAATTAAGTTCCATGTGTTCATGTTCAGCTCTACTCGCACCCCAATCACCCGTTGACATTTGCTACGAACAATTAGTCTTACAAAAACCAAATTGCACTTTTCCCATGTGATCTTCCCCCCTCCACCCTCCCGATACATTGCCATTGTATATCCTTCTATCGGCGTAACCATTGCACCTTGTTGGGGTGCAAACGCTAGTTTATTAATGGTTATATTGTATTGGACTCAATAGGTTTTGCAAGAATACGATACTTGAAAATGGCCGTATCCTTAAAGACAGTTCGACCTGCCACAAAAATTTGAAAGTATTGAACTTCAACCAAAAAAAATAAAAATAAAAATAAAAAAATAAAAAAATTTACAAATATTCTGAGTAGTTCTGTTGGACTCAATAGAAGCCACATATTTTCAGATTACTTGAAGACAGCAGTAGACCTAAAGGCAGAGAGTTCAAGCCGCCTCAAAAACAAAACTGTTCTTCGAAAGTAAAGGGACGAAACGGCAGTCAGTATCGGTAATTAATTATATAAAATAAAACTCTTCAAAGTCCTGCAAAATATAGGTGTCAGCTCCACCAACGCTTACAGTCATACACGGAACAAAAAGCCTGTAAGCACGTCAGAATCAGAAGTATCCCCGTGGCCAAAACAGTGAGGAGCTGCCATGAACCAAATATGTATTTGTTTCCGTACTCCTTCGCAGCAACGCTCCATCTGTTGTTATAATGCTTGTTGACGTCCGCTATCACTTGGTCCAAATACTTCACTCGCGTCAATTTGACGCATTTACCCAAGCCGTTCAACAGGCTTGCCACTTTCCCGTGGTCTGCCAGGTGATTGTAGATAACCCCACTTTTTCGCAGCAGCCAAACATCTTCGTCTGTGTCGATGATGCCGTTCATGAAATCAGTGTAGCGAGTGAAGATCAAAGCACCAGGAGCCGCCGAAGCTTCGAACGCCACCAGATTTCTGAGAACTACTTCGGTGTTGGAATCCAACCTCAATTTGGGAAGATAAAGGGTTGCAGTGGTCTGGTCGAAGCGAATTGTGGTGACGTCTCCCTTGGTTGGAAGAAATTTTACTCCCGCCGAGTATAAATTGGAGACGGAGGGAATCGCTAGTTCGTCGCGTGTAGGAGGAGTTTCAGTAGAGGAATGCCCTCCCTCCTCATCTTTTTCTTCATCCTTTTCATCTCTGCGCTTAATTGGAAGAGTTTCAAAAGTGGAAACAAGATGCGTGGACAACTGTGTCACCAACTGGACAGGCCTTCCTTGCAAGAAACGCTCAGGGAGTGCCGAGATAAGTTGAACAAGGCCGATTTTTAAGGAGGAGAGAGCCTTCCATAAAGCTTCCAGAACGCGCGTTAAGTATGTTGCTTTCGGCAACGGGACATTCCCATTCTCATTCTTCTTAGAATTGGTATCTTCCATGGCTGCTGCAGGGACAATATTGTAGTAGAGCACCTCCAATATGTGAGCCCTTTCTTTTATACGCAACCTTGAACTATCCGGCATCCTCAACATAAATGGCGACAATTCTTCGCAGGCACGAGTCACCAGATTGCAGAGACTTCCTTCCGCCTTATCTTGAGAACCCAACTGCATTTCCAGCAGCTTTGCAAGAGGAACAAAGGTAACTGATTCTCGAGCATCATCAGATCTCTCATAATTGCATTGTGGGTTGCACTTCTGCTAGAGGGATCTAAAACTCTGCCCAGTCGCTTCACCTGGTATGACGCTTGAGCAATAGCCTGATCGGCCCTTTCGGCGCAGAACTGGAAGCACTCGAGCAGGAACGATGCGTCCAGGGCCATAAGCCATGCAAGGGCTTCCTCGTTGTAGTAAATATATTTGTGGTAGCAGTTCCTGATCTCCCAGTCGTACTTCTTCACCTCTTCCACTACAGATTCGAACTTGCTATTACCGGTTAGCGTCTTCTGAAATCTTCGCGCAGCAGCCACTTTGTATCTCTCCATTTCGTACAGTTGGGATTTCCAGTGGTGATATGGACCAATGGAGATGCACTGTGGAATATATGCTTCTGGCTTCACTGCCAACAGCTCCTTGGGCACACCAAAAATGGATACACAAATCTCTTTTTCGTCTTCTTGCTCGCCATGTCTTAACAGGCCTTCCTTGATTTGAATAACCCAAAGATCTTGATCGATGACTACTTCATCTCCACTCATCAGTTCCATGAGTCCAAGTCGGACACAGATGAAAGATCACAGAAAACAACCAGCCAAGCAAGGGATGGAAATAAGATAATCGACAGGTCAACTATGAGAAACAAGTGGCAGGGGGTCGTTATATATAGCTTCATCCTCGGCTCTACCGAAAAATCAACTTGAATTTCACAGATATTTCTCTACTTCTCGCGAGAATTTTGAAGAGCTTCACATGATAAATGCTTAACCGAAATGATTCCATTCAAAATGCGAAGGATCCTCGTTACTCTCAGGTGGTACTTCCAGACGGTGGGAGAGGGCCCTCGGATAAGGCCCATCTAATCTAAAATATGTAAACTTAAAGTGTAAACTTCAGGCTATCGCAAGATGAAACATGTAACTTCAAATTTTAGAATTTGAAGTTTATTCTCCATCTTGGCAAATACGTTCGTTCAGCAGCAGTCTTTGTCTAATAAATCTTGTCAATGGCTTATATGGGCGAGGGCCCACAAGAATACCCTGCCAAGTAGAACACAACTGCCTCATGTTTACATTCATCAGCTTTTTAAGACATCTGAGAGTGATCATGTTTTCACGTGTCATTGTTTTTTCCGTTTTATTTTTAGCTTGCTTATTTTTAGTTAATGTCATTAACATATTCGTTGTATACAAGTTTTAATTTTTTTTACAAATTTATATATTTAGTAGATATATTTTATAATATAAAGGATGTAGATTTATATATTAAAAAATATAATTAATATATTTTTAGTATTAACAATATACAATAATTTTTAAATAAATACTACAAAATAAATTTTAGATATATAATATAAAATAACTTTTAAATATTTCATTAATAAATAACATAATTTTTAAATAATATTCTACAATAAATAATTTAATTTATAAGTTAAAAAAAAAAATATTTTAAGATGTTTATAAGATAAATGTATTTAAGATATTTACATTAATTATTATGTTTGCATATTACAAATATTTATATATATTATGTTTAGAATAAGAAAGAACATATTATAATTGGTTTATGTTCAATAATTTATATTGAAAATTGACAATTCTTTAAAATTATATGAGATGACAATAATAGAATATAAAAGTAGAATGTAATTTATATTAATTTGAACTTCTTAATGATGAGATGTTTGCATATTGTATTCAACAATTAGGTTCAACTATTTAGCATTTTATTATTTTTCATAAGTTATGTTCTTTTTAAATTTTTTTTTTTTTTTTTTGAGATTGTTCAAAACTAAATTATTTTTTATAAAAATTAATATAAAGGCCTCCTAAATAAATTACCCCTTATCATTTTGTGTTGGTTAACTTCTATTTTCAATAATGATATGTAGCTACACCATCCCTCTCATATCATCTTTTTTATTAGAAAATTAATTTACCCTACATTATCTAAAGTTCAAAAATTAAACTAAAAACCTAGAATTATAATAAAACATAAGCCCCTTGAGATTATACAAGAAGGGCAATGATGTAAGAAGAAATTAAGTCACCTGAAGGAAACACCTAACCCTAAAATAAAGAAAAATGTTGAAGAAAGATGATGGTGGCCACGTATAACAAGTTGCATTCCTACAATGGTGCTAATGTTGAATCCCTGCCTTTTTTAGATGTAAGGGCTTCTATATATTGTCTAATCTCTTGCTATTTGCTACAAGCGTTGAGGGTTTTTAACCTTGTTATGCAAGGTGACAACCTTCATCATTATCATCATTTCTACCGTGCATGATAGTCACCCTTATTTTATTCTATTTTTGTTTAGAAACACCTTTATTTATCATTATATATTTTATCATTTATTTTTTCAATCTATGATTCACCTTTTGCAAGATTATGAGGGTTTAAGTTAGCCTACAAAATTTTCTACTGCACAACAAACTGGAATTTGTTGGTTGCACTAAATGAGAGGGTCACTCCCCTTTTTTGTTTTTCTAGCAAGTTGTTGCTCCTTGAGGGAGCTTGCTGCTCAATGTTGTGACTCCACACCTAATAAGGGTCACAATACTTTTTGGTCATTCCTCCAAACAACATTTTCAACAAGCTATTTTGTGGCTAAAATTGGGACTCTGATGAGGTCATAATACTAAAGGTTATTGCCATTATAAAAATCATGAACTCAACCTAGGGGTTGAAAGCTTTAGTCAAAGCATAGAGTAGAAGCTACAAGTGAGGATCCATTGAGAGGGAGGAAAAAGAAGAAAACATACAAGAATACACTCTTATTCTTATTTTCCTTTTGTTATATATAGTGCAGTCTAAGAATCCAACCAATGAGCTACCACTATTAATGAATGTAGAAAATGTCACACCTAGTGTTTCAATGTAGTTATGAATGGGCTTGTTTAAATAATAGTTGTACTAGTTATGTTCTCATGAGAGAATACAATAAACAGTAGGTAAAATCTACAGTTTAATTATTGTAGACATATGAAATTGACATCATTCACATTTCATCCATTCATTAGGTAAATCAAACTCAATAAATCATATCTCTAAGGATCATCCATTTAAATTGTATAAATTAACTTTATTTAATTTAAACCTATCATTACCTCATTTAAATAAATCATTTTTTAATCAAATCCTAGCATTTCATCTTTCATAAATCAAATCCATTAAATTCAATCTCCTAATGTTATCCATTTAAATTAAATAATTCAACTTTTTTTAATTTAAGTCTTGCATCCCCCTTTTAATTAAATAAACACAACTTTATTGAATTAAATCCCAAATTCATTTTCCATCCCTTTTGATTTAAATAAAATCAAAGTTTTAAGTCAAATGGGTCAAAAACATCTAACATCATCTTAATTAAGCTAATCCTGATTAATCCAATCTAACCACCCATCACATCCTCTAGCTTTTTCCACTTGTACCAATAAAGCATTTTAGTTCATTTAAAAATTCCTCATTTTCCCTCAACAAAGCATCTTTTGGGAATATTCTCCAAGTTTGAATTTGAAAACAAGTTGACTTGTTCCTTCCAACATGGCAATAACTTCCCTCTTACGTGTCCCCCACTTGGCATTTATGTCACTTTTTCTCCCTCCAACAAGCCAAATTTGAATTTGAAAAAGGCCAACCAATCTCATTTATTAGCACATTGACCAAAACTTGCACATCCCTCAACCATTCACAAGGTGACAAGTGGCTCCATCTCATTGGCTAAATCTTTGTCCCACATTCATCGATTTGGCTTCTTCTCTTATCAAAATATTCTATAAATGGAAGGCTTCTTCTTCATCAAATCATCCTCAATTTCATGCGAAGTCACTCTCTTCAATTGAGAATTGATTTTTTTCACTTCACTCCATCTTCAAGGCATTGCATCATTTGAGTTTTAGCAAGGATTGGGAAAGGTTCACTTTGCACAAGTGACACCAATCCAATATGGGATAGGAATTCAATATGTATTTCATGCTTTTAATTAGATTATTCTTCTATCTTGTTCGTAGTATCAAGCATGTTGAATTATTCCACAGGAATATCACTCTATTTGCTTATTTCAAATTCATCTCATGACAAATGCGGTAGAATACTTTAGTCTTGCAAATTTTGTGGTATACAATTATTAACACATTGCATTTTATTTGAGAATGTTGCATTTGCATAAATGAATAGAAACTAGGATATATGAATGCATAGTCTTATACATACACAAGCATATAGAAGCATTTATTTAATTCTAACAAGATGTAAAATCTAATGCAATGATTTGTAACTACCATTGTTTATTTGTACCCAGATTTGCATTATAACAATATGTAATCATTAAATAATCTCAGTCATTCAAGATAATACTAGCATTGATTTAGGGAGATCATTATCCTTTTAGAATATAATGAAAGAAGAATAAAGAAGAGGAGGGAAGAAGTATAGCAATATTTAGAGTGTAGTTACATTGAATGTCCATCTATACTTCTTAGCGTAGCCATTATTCCATCTTATTTTTCTACCAACCATAGTAAAGAGACATTGCCTTTATAAGCAACATCAGTCATGAGATCTAAATTTGTTATAGTTTGAAAGAAGACATGTTTTCTTATATTAAAAGTAGGGAAAGGTCCTCTAAACCCATAATTTTAAGCTAAATGAGTAGAGAACAAAAGGCCATCAAGAACGAACAACCAAAAATAAGCAACATGAGGTATGCAGACCTCATATATTATCTAAAAAAGTAAAGAAGGCACATAGGAAAAAACTACAAGGAAACAATAGAGACAACAATACAACACCATACCTATAATAGTAAGAATATAAAGCAGAACCATCACTTTTTTAGTGGAGATGATGATCTCCCAGTTAGCCTTCAACACTTCTATGGCCATCCTCTAACCCTTAGCACTAATGCAATCAACAAGCAAGGTCCCCTAGATCATCTCCACTATCTCTTTCCCAATTTCCCCTTCATTTTCTTTTTTATTTTAGACATCCTAGACATCTTTCCAAAGATGCCATGGTGCATGATCCCATCCACCATTGTAGTAATTTGTCCAACTACTTCTTCAATGACCTCAACCCTATTTTTGATATCCTCACCATAACCTTCAAGTTCATCCTTCAACTGGTTGCTACCCTTTTTTTCTCTTTATCTTCCACATTTTAGTTGAGGTCTATGTAGGTGACCTTGGTGTTTTCCATTTCCTCAATCAAAACAATAAGGTTATTATTTTCATCCTCCTCCTCCCACTCTAGTTCTTCTGACTGTTATTTATTCTTTTCTCTCAAGAAGTCCTCATAATTGCTAATCTCCCTTTCCTCTTTAACATTGAAAACCTCATCTTCATCATCCAACTCGGTGTTTCCTGATTATCTTCCTCACACTCAGGAAGGAATTCATCACCTGAGTTAACCAGACCCACGTCATCAAGCTCTAATATTTTCCCTTTAGTGTGTTTTCCTATATTCTTCTTCTTTATAGTATCTAGTATGGAAGAGCATCTTTCATGGAACCCATTACTATTCAAACCCACACAATAGGGCTCTAAGTTGCTTCTAGTTTGAATAGTTATAGATCTAGGGGACTACACCTTTAACCTTTTCACATCCTTAAGAGGAAGGGAGGCAAGTCTTTTTTGAGGGGTTGTAGTCTCCATGACCACCACTGAAGGGGGATTTGGGGAAGCAGGGGTAAGGGGTTTGTTTATTTAGATTTAGGTTTAAAAATTGAAGAGACGACTTTGTAGACATGCAAAATCAGCATAATGCATCCAATTAGGTCATATTCATCCATTCAACAAACAAATCAAGTTTATTTTTCAATCTCCTAAAGTCATTAGTTTAAATTAAATAAATCAAACTTGATCCTATCATCATCCTTTTAATTAAATAAATCAAGGCTTTTTATTTAATTAAATCTGAAATCACCTTTCATCCCTTTTGATTTAAATAAATCAAACATTCAAGTTAAAAAGGTCAAATCATCTTATCATTATCTAAGCTAATCTAATCCTGATTTACCTAACCTAATCACCCATCACATCCTCTAGCTTTTCCCACTTGCACCAATAAATCAATTTATTGATTTATTAAAATCAACATTTTCCATCAACATGGCATCTTTGAGGAATATTCCCTCAAGTTTGAATTAAAAAACAAGTGAATATGTGCATCCAACAAAGTATTTATGAGGCCTTACATGGCTCCTACATGTCCCTTGCACAAGTCAAACTTAGCATTAACTCTCAAATTCAAATTTGAAATCTCCCTCTCTTTGGCACATTGACCAAAATGTGCTCATCCTCAAGCCTATCACAAGTTGACAAGTGGCATCTTTTCATTGGCTTGTTTTTAGTCCCAGATTGCTTTCTCATAAGCATTCTTTCAACTTGAGAATCTTTAAATAGAGGCATCATCCTTCAACAAATCCTCCACAACTCCACAAATCTATTTACCAAGCTTATGCAAAGTCACTCTCTTCATTTGAGAACTGATTTTGTCCGTCATCATCATTTGCATTATCAAGGGTTGGGAAAGGGCTATTTTCCACAATAGAACCAATCCACTATGAAATAAAGTTTTGATTATGTTTTAATATGCATGCATTTAATTATCTTTGTTCTAATTAGATTGCATATTTTAGCATGGTTGAGTATTTCATAGGAGTACTAATAAGTTTGCATTTGGTATGAACTATGCATCTCAAGGTAAATGCATTTTTTCTATGCTGCGTAATTATGAAACAGAGGCTGCGAGGTTGTTGGTGAAATATTAGCTTTAAACCTACCAATCACATTTGGTTGAAAGTTTCTCATTCTTGGATGCATTCTGTCAAACAATTTTGGATACTTTGTCTGTGCCTCATTTATTATTTCTATGTACACCACTTGAGTCTAACACTGGATTGGAGAAAACCAGTGTGCTTTCCCTGATTTATATTTTACAGTTCTTGATTTGTACTCACCAATCTACATCATATGTGGAATGAACTTTCATGGTGTTTGTACATTAACTAGTGACATTGTGTCTTTATTTGGATGCCAAAATCTCCCACATACTCAAGCTTATACACTTTTTAAGCTTTTCTTTCATTCCGAGTCTTCGTTGGCTGCCAGTCTTTATTTCATCTATCACATACGCCAACACAGACAACCCTACTATCATCCACGTGAATTTCAATGCTTCATTCAGTACATCACTTACCACTTTCCGCGCGTTACAACCCATTTTTTCAAGAGAGTACACCTGAAAATAGATTTTTTTTCCAATAGTTGCGGATTGCACAACATCATTAAATCTTTGTGTCTGTTGGTGTTCATGCTTTATCTTTACTATTATTCACTTGGCAAGTCTTTAACATTGATACTAAATCTGCGTTCTTTGCTGTTACTTGGCTATTCTACACTGAAAAGTTGGAAGTAGTTGTTGGTAGTAAATGCTCATTAATCTTTGACTGTGTTGATAAGCACATATCTGCAACATTTCTAAGAGTGGATATCGATGGTGGAAGGCAAGGTCAGCACCCAACTGAGGTGAAAGGCTAGTACAACAAGGTGGAGCTATGACTTACATCTGACTAATGCCATTAAATTCTGGGGAAAACATCCATCATCCATTTACTCCAAGCTATAAGAGGATTATAGTTGTTCAAACTGGTCATGTGATAACAACTTCCTGAACTTGAAAATGAAAATCCATTAAGTCTCTGCTTTTGAACCTCCAGCGGGAAGTCAAGACTAAGCGATCAAGTTTTGTTAGGTGAAGATTTGATCTAAGTAGAATGTGGCTTATCTGCATGAGTAAATGAGGAGCCATGAAGTTTTGAATTGTCAAGATACTCCTGTATTTGACACAACAGTCCCTGTTTTTCAGACATCCCCAATGGTTTCAATAGGCTCGACTTAATGCCCACACCTCCACATACTTGATTAGCAATGTTTTTATTTCCATTGCTTGTATGGTATGGAATACCAATGTTGGTATTCATAACCTGTGATGGAAAATTAGAGGGGCTAATACTTGACATAGCAGTCCCGACCATGTTATTGTCTAATCCAACCATGTTTGTATGTACTCCTGAGTTGGAGGAATTCATAAAATTATCATTTTTATCTATTTTAAGCTGAAATGACATGCCTGCGCCAACTTTTGAAGGTGAAGCTTGTGAAGATGGCAGGTCAACAGTGAATGTTCCCCATTTTATGTAATTCCTATAGCTTGAAGGTCGTAAGAGTTATGGGAGTTGGATTTTTACTTTTAGCTTCTTTTTTGAATCCGTCATGTTCATTTTCAATGTTGAAAATTTATATCTTGCTTCCACTGCCTCATCTCTTTTATCTGCTGTAGAAGGAACAGGTCAAACAGGAAGATGTTGCTGAGTATTATGTGCTATTGGCTTCAACACATGCTTCATTCGAAATATTTGATCTCCTAAGCGTGGCATTAACAATTGGGACCCTCTATAATGTTCACCACATAAGCAAAGTTCACTTATTGCAGACTTGACAATTAATATATCTACAGCTGGTAGAATGGATTTGTGAGTACATTTATGGGAAGAGCATTTAATTTGTTTCTGATTCCAACCTAGCTTTTGCAGTGAACATAGGTCTATATTTATTGGTGATATTGGAGTTGGCGCATTTGCTTATAGCTATCATTTCAAATAGGATTAAAAGTATTTGTATTTAATATTGCTGACAATATCATATTGCTATTCAAATCTTGATATTAAATATGGTCTTGCAGTTGGTTTATTTACTTGTGGCTGTCATTTTAAATATGGTCAAAGGTTCTTGAATTCAAGATTTCTAACAATACCACATTACTATGCAACCTCAACGTTGATGTGTCTGTTATTAGCCGATAGGCTATTCTACGTGGGGGAGCCCCACCGGCATTTCCCCCAGTCTGACGCCGGCGGGAACCCCCACGAAATTTTTCTACCGAGTAACATTAAAATAGCACTAATGTGGGTGGTGTGGAGTGAAGGCGGGGGCTGTAAAAAGACAATGGAACAGAAACGTACGCAGTACGCCGTTTAAGATTCCTCACCTGCCAAAACGCTTTTCCCTGCATTTAAACACCTAACTCTTAACATTCATCATATTTATGGTGGCTATCAATTTCGTGACTATTTATGGTGGCTATCATATTCATCATTCTCCGTCAATCTTCTGTCCTCGTGCCAAGTCACGCCAAATAAAACACATACACACATTATAACGAGTGCATTCAAAAAACATGAGCCTCAAAAATATTGTTATAGCGAACCCGAAAAGTTCGCATATTTTGTTTGGACTCCTGAATCACTCTTCCTCACAGTCAATTTATGGGACAGGGTGATGAGTAGGTATGAATTTGAATGAATAGGACTGGCATCTACAGTACTTGAGCACAAATTAGGTAATTTGAGCAAATTAAAACTCTAACTCTAATAGCAGAGAGGATGGTCCACTTGCACATCATTTATATAATAAATAAAATAAAAATGATTATATATAAATAATAATTTATATAATAAATAAACAATAAAATAAAATAATTTATATAATAAAAAAAATAAAATTATTTTATAATTAATTTGAGGAAATGAGTTAAGTTTATGAGTGAAGACAAATGTGCTTGTTTTTGCATGGTTGTAAATCATTAAAAGTTTTTAAATTTTAATTGATAATTATATTATTAATAATAATGTAATCATTATGAAAGCATTAATGTGTATGGTTTAGAGGAAAGAAGGGTCCCTGTTTTATCTCCAAATCTTTAGAAATATAAATGATATTTTATGGAATACTCAATTGTTTGCCACTTAATCACATTATTTAAAATTAGTATTAGGATTTGAACTAGCGTAAGGTTAGAGTTATTAATATTAGTCTGGCTATGCCCTTTGGGATTAATAGGTAGAATAAATAAAATAAAATAAAAATAATAAATATACAAAAAATTATTAAAAATTATTTATCTTTAAAAAATTTGAAAAGATTTTATTATTTTTAATTTAATTTTTAAATCATTTTAAAATAAAATCAATGAATATATGAATTTAAACATCTATTAATGTAAAATATAAATATTAAAAATTACTTAATTTTCATTTTTAACATCTTTTAATAAAAAATTCTAAATAAAATCATACATTTTAAAATATAATATTAATATTAAAACTAAACTAATCAAAGCCAAAAATATTTACAATACTATTGGGCACTCTGAGGCCGTTATAGATCATATTAACAAGGTTTGGTACTCTACTTTTGACACCCGTGCTTGGAAAAATTCTTTTGAAAATTTTTGGAAAGGGCCTACTGAACCTAAGATAAAATGTTTTAATTGGCTGGTTATTCTTGATAGGCTCCCTATCAGAAAAGATTCCTTGGTTACTGATCATTGTCCTATGTGCAGGTTACCCAAAACTGGTAGACACATTCTTTTTGACTGCATATTTGCTAAAGAGATATGGCATATGTTTGGCATTATGTATCCTTCATTTTTTAACATCATTGAGATTATTACCGGTCATATTGTTGGTTTGAAACAAGATTCTAATTTATTTTGGAAAATCCTCTCCTCTGTTATTTTGTGGCAAATCTGGAAATGTAGAAACGAAGAGAGATATCAGAACAATCCCAGAATTCTTACTGAGTCTTTTCAAAAACTCATTTATCTTAAAATTTTCTTGCAGGTCCGCACTACTATGCTGATTGAAAAAGAGAAGCTTAAAAGGTTCCTTAAGAATCACTTTTCCACGTTCTTCATATACGAGATGCAAGGAGGCTATGCTTGGAGGCAGACTATGGAAAATCTGCAGCTATTTGAGAAAACGTGCAAAATTCTAACCCAAGAAGTGAAGAACAACAGGAAAATCAATAAGGAGCAGATCCTCATGCTGGCTCAGATTCAGGAAACAAAGCGCATCATCTGGATGGAAGGTGCCATGGGGTGGATGGCCTGGGTTGATAACATCGAAGACATCTTAAGATAGTGGTGCTCTGCTTGTGCCCGCTCTCTTTTTGTGTATTTGTGTTGTATATATCTTTTTGTGCTCCTGTTACTCTTTGTGCTCTTGATGTGAGGCCTTGCCTCTCTTGAGCCATACTCTTCGTTCCCGGTGCTTCCTTGGAACATATTTTTTTTTTGATCTCTCTATATATAATATAAAAAAAAACTATATCAATTACCTAATAAAAATTATTTATCTTTAAAAAAATTTGAAAAGATTTTTTATTATTTTTTAATTTAATTTTTTTAATCAATTTAAAATAAAAAATCAATGAATATATGAATTCTAAACATTCATTAATGTATAATATAAATATTAAAAATTACTTAATTTTTATTTTTTAACATATTTTTAATGAACAAATTCTAAATAAAAATTATACATTTTAAAAATATAATATTAATATTAAAAACTAAACTATATTGATTACCTAATAAAATAGTTTAACATCTTTTTTATAAACAAATTCTAAATAAAAATCATACAATTTAAAAATATAATATTAATATTAAAAATTAAACTATATCAATTACCTAATAAAATAATAACTTTCAAATTTCATACATTTAAATGTAAATAGTTATCTAAAGTATTATGAGTCTTGATAAGCACGAATCCATATATGACTGAAAAAGGGGAAATTGAGTTTTTTAAAGGATTTTTAAAATTTTTGAGTTTTGTATTTATAAATATTAGCAATCGCACCTTGGTGTGCAATGGGTATGCCGAAGAGGTGTGGAATGTTGAAATTAGGGAATTTTTTTAAATTTGTGTATTACATGAGTTCAATTGGTTGGCCATTCATAAAATGATATTGTTGTGCAACAAAGGTCTCTAAAAATGAGTGAAAGAAAATCTTTCAATCAAGAAGACAATGAAGGTCTATGAAGAGGGAGGGGAGAGATAGGGAGAGAGATGGATGGGTAGAGAGAGGGGGACATTTCTAGAGATGGAGGGGAAGAGAGGAATATAGAGTGAATATAGAGTGAGGAGGAGAAGAGACACAAGGATAGAGGTAGAGAGATGAATATAGAATGAGAGAGGACAAGGGAGAAAAATAGATTAGATATATATATATATATATATATATATATATGTATATATATATATATATATATATATATATATATATTATATATATATATATAGAGAGAGAGAGAGAGAGAGAGATGGGGAGATAAATGGGAGAGATAGAGAGGGATGGATAGAAAGGAAGAAATAATGAGATAAAGAAGAAGAGGAAGAGGGAGAGATAGAGATAGAGATATAGAAAGATATATGGCAAGATAGAGTGATATAAAGATAAAGATATAAGGAGATATGGAGAGAGGGGGAGAGGGAGAGAGAAAAAGAGAAAAATAGAGAAAAATAGAGAGAAGTAGAGAAAGACAAATAGAGAGGGAGATGGAGATAGAAATAGGGGGAGATAGAGAGAGAGAGAGAGAGAGAGAGAGAGAGAGAGAGAGAGAGAGAGAGAGAGAGAGAGAGAGAGAGAGAGAGAGAGAGAGAGAGAGAGATAAATGGGAAGAGAAAAAATAGATATAGAGATATATGGAAAGATAAAGGGAGAGAGAGGTTGAGATATAAAGATGGATAGGGGGATAGGGAGGGAGAAAGAGGAGAGATGGGAGAGAGATAGAGAGAGGGAGGGAGAGAGAAAGGGAGAGAGAGAAGATGGGGAAGAGGGAGATATATGTAGAGAGGGAGAGAGAAGAAGAGGGGGAGAGAGGGAGAGGGAGAGAGAGATATAGATAAAGGGTGATATAGAGAGATAGAGAGGGATAGGAAAATAGATAAAGAGATAGGGAGGTATACATAAACAAGGATATGGATAGAAAGAGATAGAGAGATGAGTGAGAAGGAGATTGAGTGAGAAATAAAGATAAAGATACAAAGTAGAAGAGATGGAGGGAGAGATGGAATGAAAATTATAGAGAGAGAAGGGGGGAGAGGGAAAGGATATAGATGTATAGGGAGAAAGAAAGGGAGATAGATAAAGAGAGATATAAATAGAGAGATATAGAGAGATGAGTGAGAGAGATAGAGGTAGACATAATGAGATATAGATAGAGAGGGGGGGAAGAGATAGGGAGATAGAGATAGAGGGGGAAAGAGTGAGAGAGAAAGAAGGTGATAGAGATAAGTAATAGAAAGAGGTATACATAGGAAAAAAGATAGAGAGATAGAGATAGAGGTAGAGAAGGAGAAAGAGGGACTGTGTGTATATGAGTGGGATATATGTATATATTTCCCCAATGACTTCTCTTCAGCTATGTCAGATAATTCAACAACCAGATTATCTCACCTTTGCAACAGTAAAATGCCTCACTGGTAAAGGTTTTATGGTAGGTGTGGAGGGATATCGGCTGGACTCTAACATTTTGTCCCATGTCATAGTTGGTTTGTTAGATGTGGGGGTTTCCAAGGCTGATTTGAGGGTTCTTCCCTTTTCTTTTAGACGTCGGTGGAATGGATCTGTTCGAGTATCGACATTTGGCTTGCCCCACTGGGATCTCCTCTAGTCTAGCGCTGACACTGGTGGGGAGAACTTTACAAGAAAACAAAATTGGTTTGCAACTATCGGATTTTTCGTTGCTCATTGAATATTGTGCAACTGCTAGTTAATAGTAAGTCAAGTCAAATTATTGATTTTGTAATGGACACGACAAAATTATACATTTAAAATAAACATTGTTGATATGCATTTCAATATTTCGTTTCAATTTGGAAACTCTAGCCTTTAAAAATATCATAATTTTGATTTGGGTGAAATTAGTAAGAAATGTGAAAGGTGATCGATAGTTTGGCACATGCGGGGTCAAATGTGGTTGCGTAATTGAATTAGATTTCCTCAACATTTTTTGTCGTCCAAGCTCTCTACTCGCTCCAACACACATGCACTTTACACATTCATAAGTGAACTCCTCTTGAGTGATAAATTAAAAAAACATTTCCAAAGATTGATAATTCAATAAATTTGTCTTTATTTATTAGCATGGATGTCAAATGTGTCAAATTATATGTCTAAGGTTGTCAATTTAAGGATATCACTGTGAAACACCTTCAATAATAAAAAATGAGAGAACAAACAAGTGTTACATTAAATATTAGACAAAACAATCACATTCAACATTATTCATAGTTCAATCACAATTGTCATCAAACATAAGAATGAAAAAATAATTCACTTCTATTCTTTTAAAAGTTATCTCTATTAGAATATTCAAAGTCCAAGGATTTCACATACTGAATAAGAATTTTATTTCAAATAGGTGATGGA
Source organism: Sequoia sempervirens (assembly GCA_007258455.2). Taxonomy (NCBI): domain Eukaryota; kingdom Viridiplantae; phylum Streptophyta; class Pinopsida; order Cupressales; family Cupressaceae; genus Sequoia; species Sequoia sempervirens. The sequence goes on from VDFB02359453.1 coordinate 71,217, forward strand.
GAGAATTTGTAGAGTACTAGACATTGGACTAAGTGTTTTTTCACTTGGATGAGTAGAGAAGGTTGGTTCTTGTTTGATAGTTGTGGGAGTATGGAATGATAGTTGTGGGAGTATGGTATTTGGTGCGTGATTAGGTGAGTATTTAAATAGATTAGAAGGAAATTGACTTGTGCTAGTCCATATTATTCTGAAACATATATGATGGTAGAATTGGTTAATAGAATTGACACTTCTTGATATAGGTTTAGAGGTGTTCTCAATGTTTGGGCTTTGAAAGAGAAAAGTGTAATGCCCTACCACACAACCCTAGAGGAAGTTGCAATTTACTACACAAATGTACTATTTTTTTTTTTGAAGTGCAAAATAACATGCAAGATCGCTATCCATTGCCAACAACCTCTAAGGTTACGAAACTAAGATTACTTAAAACCCAATCAAGAAACATGACTTAAAAACATAACATATAATTACTTACAGATTTAAGAAATCATACATTCCATACATGTTAAAATTACAACAAAGGCATAAGAAATGCCACATGATTCCAATAATATAATTTATAATATGATTACAAAACTCATTCCCCGAATGAGGTAATTCCAAAACACAAGGTTATAAATTACATCTTCCACCTTGATACAAAGAGGGGTAATAAATTATAATAATAACAGAACGAATAAAGCATGAAGGTACTGGATACCACGAGATCTCCAACTGGAAATCTCGACCACACGAACAAAAAGCCGACCCAACAGATTAAGGTGCACGTTCCACCCAACCAAGTGATACTTGAAGGCTTAGCCCTCGTGCTAGGAGATAGTAACAAGGATTTCCAGACAAGACGATCAACTCCTAGACACAGGCTAACTCATACAGACACAACCAAACACATGAACCAAAAATCCTTAAGGATAAAAAAAGGACAACATCAACATCACTGACATAGGTCACAATGCTTCTAGTAATAAAATAGATCAAGTATGATAAGAAGACCATACACATAAAACCAAGTACCAACTATTGTCGTAGAAAGAGTGTCATCACATAGCTTGTCATGGGATCTCCTATGGGAATCTTCCTAGGCTCCGGCCCCCACTATGGGTTGTCCTGGTGGCCTCTACCAAATCCAGACACCCATACTCACTCATGTGGAATCAAATACCTCTCATAAGGACAAGATAGATGACCTTGCCATTCTAGGCCTTCCCGTCTAATCCCAAGTCTATACAACTTCTTGCGTCCATGAGCGAGGCACAATTATCTTAATTAGTGTGAGATACTACCTAACTTCTAAGTATAGTAATTTAGTTATCACTTGATTAAACCACTTCTGAAGGTTTCCCAGTTTACCTCTTTGGGCTTTGGCCCCTAACAAAAGCCACTCTTCTACTTGACAACAAACCAACCCGAAACCAATCACCAAGGACACCAAAAGGCATACAATAAGATAAACGATCACTTCAACTCTAGGAGGAACATAAAATAAAAATCCACTCCAACATAGGAGGCAACAAAGACATACTCCACTCCTTCCAAAGGAGGCAGAAACCACATAACCCACTCCTAATACAAGGAGGCACAAACTATCCCCGTTCATGAAAAATGGTAAAACCATAGGATACAACCAACACCCTACCCAAGGCAATACAACAGTTGACTACCTAACGACAACCCACATAAATAAATGAAACCCCATCTAGAAGACTTACAAAAACAAATCACTTCCAAAAAGAACAACTGAATAAAAGAGTTCCCTAGCCCCTGGAAGCAAACTAAGTACTACCAAATTACACTCATAATTTACAATAATAACAATATTTCCCATACAATACCAATATATATACACTCAAACTAACAATCAAATAAATACACATTCTTTAAAAACTAAGGATACCTTTCAACATAACGATCTTTTCTCATAAACAGGAACCACAGTCGATAAATGCATCATACACTTAATCTTTTAACTATACATATAGATTCTAGACATTATAATTTTTCATGAACCTTAACTATTCCTTGCAATCTAGAAAACAAACAACATTCCCTATTCACCATTTAAGGTAATAGAATATAGAACTTTTAAATAACATTCTACCCATTATAATAACCTCACAATAAAATAACTCATTTCTTTATACACATTAAGTATAATCAATTTTGCTCCTAATTATAATCCATATAACTTAACTACGTACATAATCCTCACATTTAACAAATCATTTACAAGAACTTCAAGATTCCATTAAACCAAACAAGTCGGTGAAAACTCATTAACCAGATTAATTTCGATTGCAACCCTAACCTTTAACAATTATTTAATCCTTGGACTAACCTTAATTTTCAAAATACAAAAGCACTAGTTTTAACAATCAAAACTCACATAAACAGTATCTTCATTGCCCAACACCAAAAATGAAAGAAAAAAGTCATCCAGGAGTCATTTTTGGCAACTAAATAACTTTTGCTAGAATTTTCTAAATCCAATCAACTCAATCAATGTTTCCTACAATTTGCTCAAAAGTAATTAAACTCGCATCATTGAGAAACTTAAACTTGATGATATAACTCTATATTTCCCAATCATACTAAAATGTCAAAATCAACTTTGCTAAAAAAAAGTCATCTGGTTAAAAAAAAAACAACAATTTTTATTTCGACTACAATAATGAATAGTCACCTTAAAATAATCTATATTTAAATATAAACACATATATTAAATATATGATTAATATATGATTACTATTTAAATATAATTATTTAAAATCATCTATTGATCTTCATAACTAATTATTAAATTAATAAATTACTAAACAAAATTTTATTTTAAAATCATATTATATTATAATATATATTAATATAATATATAATATAAAATATTATATATAATGTATATATATATTATATTATATAAAAATATAATATAAAAAATAAAATAAAATAAAATTTAAAATTTAAAATTTAAAATATTAATAGAAAACAATATAAACAAAGCCCACATGGGCTGCAACCCCCACAAGGGAGGAGGACGTGGCGTAAGGCTGCGCCCAGCCTCCTTAGTGGAGGCTGCACTGCCAAAGGTAGTGCCCAACCTCCTCTGTGGAGGCTGCGTTGCCTAAGGTAGTGCCCTCCCTTAGGGGTTGGGTGCGCAGCCTTAGCTGCCCCCTTCCCACACACACAGCAAAAAAACCATAATTTAAACAAAAAATAATTTTATTTTATTATATATATATTTTTTAAAACAAAGCATAAAAACCCTCTGTGGTGTAATTTCCAGAACATGGTTTTTGAGCTAAAGTTTTAATAAGAGCCATTCTTTTCAAAGAAAAATAAAATAGACTCACTATGCACAATAAAAGTATATAGAATCAAACATAAAATCTCTAATTTTAGCCAAGTTGTGTAATTGCATAACAAATTTTGCAACAAGAAATAAATTTTGCCAACACAAAACTAGGTTTAAATTTTAGTTTGAAATAAAATTTTCTGTTGGTTCCCTTTCAATTTTTATTTATTTATTTTCTCATTGATAGATTCTTTCCTTGTTTTCTTTTTCATTTCATTTCTATTGCAAGAATCTATCTTTGTTTCCTCTTCCATGATTCCAATGAAGTTTCTAGATTTGTTTTCTAAACTTGCATACAAATTAAAACCAAAATTCCAAAACTTCAAACATTTAAAAACCAGAATAAAACCTATGATTAAGAAATTAAAGAACAATTTGATGTTGAGTTCCTTGCAAATTCCACTACACCATTCCATCCCAAGATCTCCACCTTCAAAACAAGATTGAATCCAAAAACCCAAAACCCTATTTTCATTTTTTGCAACCAAATTTCTCCATCCAAAAACACCAAGAAGTCAAAATAAAACCCAAATGAAATATCTTATCTACCCCAAATTCAAATTCAAATTCAAATTTAAATTCAAATTCCAATTCAAATTAAATTTCAATTTCAATTTCAAATTCTAATTCAATTCAATTTTAATTTCTTCACAAATATTTTTCCCAAAATAGTCAACCATTTCTAAAAAAAATATATTTTCCACCCCAAAGTAATTGCATTTGAAAACATTTCTATTTCTAAATAATTTAAAACAAAATACCAATTCCAAATAGATTTCAATGCATTTTAACATTTTCTTTTCAACAAAGGAATTGAAATTATTTAACACTTTTAAATTCGAAAGAATAGCTTAATTAATTGACACAATTAATTTAATTAATCAATAAAATAAATCTAATCCAATATTAGATTATTTTATTAATTAAATTAGATTAATTAATAAAGTAAATAGCATTCCTAGCATTACAACCAAATATATTTAAGCTACAGATTAACAACACAAGCCATTATAACTTGAATTTAATTAAAGACCAAGGTGACGAGGGCAACATAAAAGAACCAAATCCGACTACAACCCGACAATAGATTGTGACTAGGGTGATGACTTGACACAAAAAACCTAGCTATTATCTCCCAATCGATTACCGTTGGTCAATGGACACACTCAGACCTGTGAAACTAGGTGGAGTTGATGCCTTGTACCTGCAGTCCTACAACCAAAACGAGTGTCGAATATGCATATAATATAGTAGACACACCATGAAGGGGAAATCACAGAATCATAGGTGTTCACATGTGAGTGATGTAATCCCATCCCCTTCACCAATACAGTATTATTAACTGACGAATATAACATAAAAAGATATAATCAAAAGCATAAAAGCATCTTAATTTCAAATATCTACTAAGCTAATCCAAAGCATTCCTTAACGATAACATCAGAGTAAAATACCATCACATCAAAATATAACATTAACATCACTTAACTGTCAACAATCAATTAACAACTGAGCATCTTAATTTAAGTGTTAACAAAAACAAGGCATAACATAGAAAAATGTTGTCTGATCAATACAACACAAAATGGAGGGGTGTTACATCCTCCCCCCAGGGTCAGGCTTACTCCTAGAAGCCTATAAGTACCCTTAGTACAAACTCAATAAAATCACACATAGTCAATGGTTCTAAAACTAAACCACTCCATATCTCAACACAAAAAAAACAACCAAGTACACTGTCACTCTATACAAATCAACACGGTGAAGCAACCACCAACCAAAACTCCAAAGCACATATTCATGGAATAATATACATAATACACATATGCACCAATACACATCACCGAGAATCATCACAAGGCCACACATAGTGCAATAAAATTACAATGTTTACTCAAGACAAGGTATGCAACATTATCACTTCAACACTCATTTAACATTTGCATTTTGAATCTAGGTACAATTATTTAACATCTACATGATTTCTTAAGACTCAACAATAAAGTTGGGGACTACTGGCCTCACCAACAAGAAGCACCTTTTATGCAATTATCCTTAACATGCAATGGTTTCACTAATCTCTCTTTTCTAAGATTTTACTTATTGCAAAATGATTTTCTATTCATATTATACATTTTCCTTGATTATGAATGCAACTTGGGGACTTAGGTCCTTTACACAAGGTTTGATCTAAAAAAATAAACCTTCATGAAAACATAAGCATTTTCTCATAAGATACAACATACCATGGGTTTCAATACACAACACTCTCAAGGATAGACATCTTTGTTATACCAATGAGAAGAGAGAGAAGGCAATAGTTATTTACAATTCTAACATAGGAACAAATGCAATCATGGTTTCATCATCACGTGATCACTTTCACACAATTGCATCAATCAGATGAGAGTATACACAAATCTCTATGAACTAACAATATGATCATTGCTTTTCTATTACCATATTTCATAATTTCAAAACAATATAACATGCAAAAGCAACTCCAAAACAACAAAGGGTCAAACAGGCAGTCATTTACATGAAGATGTAAAGCATAAGAAAACATGCATTAGATACTTGCATGGAGAAGGAAAACAACAAGACTCCAAAAGAGTATATACACCCAAGGAATCTCCTTGGCACCCTCAAGGTCAAACAGAGCTTCCAAGAACATGAGAATCATTCCTCCACAACACATGACAAGGTTGGAAAACTCCACCCTCTAAAACACCATACTAAGGCACTCAACGCAAGAGGTCCTATGACTATCTCACCCCAACAAGTACTTGGAACACACCCAACAAATGCACTACAACCACACTCCAGGACCACTCAAGGGTCACATCCCTTTACACAACAAAAGAGCCATGCATCAAGAAGGAGACCAATCAAAACACACTTCTAGGTAGGCTCGCGGCCTACTAACCCCCACTAAAGCATTCATCAATAAGACATGCAAAGGGCAGAAATAACAACAAAACTGGTTGTCATCCACCACACACACAACACACCAAAATAACACACTACACAATTGTCCATAATGCATTCTTCTAGTAGAAAGGATATCAGTGCATTGTAAACTACACCGAGGATCCTATCCTTTCCACCAGTTTCCTACACCATTGGACCTACACCACATAACAACAACTTCTGGGTAGACAAGTGAGATCAACCCTAAAGGGAAAAAATAAACTAACAAACAAAGCACTTAGGTCAATGCCATGGCTCACAATGCCTAAAGTATAACATATGCAACAACATAATGGGTTCCACATTATCCCAGAGTACCCAGTTTTTAAACCTAGGCTCTGATACCATGTGTAATGCCCCGCCACGCAACCCTAGAGGAAGTTGCAATTTACTACACAAACATACTATTTTTATTTTTTTTTGAAGTGAAAAATAACATGCAAGATCACTATCCATTTCCAACAACCTCTAAGGTTACGAGACTAAGATTACTTAAAACCCAATCAAGAAACATGACTTAAAAATATAACATATAATTACTTACAGATTTAAGAAATCATACATTCCATACATGTTAAAATTACATCAAAGGCATAAGAAATGCCACATGATTCCAATAATATATTTTACAATATGATTACAAAACTCATTCCCCGAATGAGGTAATTCCAAAACACAAGGTTACAAATTACATCTTCCACCTCGATACAAAGAGGGGTAATAAATTACAATAATAACAGAAGGAATAAAGCATGAAGGTACTGGATACCACAAGATCTCCAACTAGAAATCTTGACCACCTGAACAAAAAGCCAACCCATCGGATTAAGGTGCATGTTCCACCCAACCAAGTGATACCCGAAGGCTCAGCCCCCATGCTAGGAGATAGTAACAAGGATTTCCAGACAAGACGATCCACTCCTAGACACAAGCTAACTTATACGGACACAGCCAAACACATGAACCAAAAATCCTTAAGGATAACAAAAGGACAACATCAACATCACTGACATAGGTCACAATGCTTCTAGTAATAAAATAGATCAAGTATGATAAGAAGACCATACACATAAAACCAAGTACCAACTATTGTCGTAGAAAGAGTTTCATCACATAGCTTGTCATGGGATCTCCTCTGGGAATCTTCCTAGGCTCCGGCCCCCACTATGGGTTGTCCTGGTGGCCTCTACCGAATCTGGGCACCCATACTCACTCATGTGGAATCAAATACCTCTCGTAAGGACAAGATAGATGACCTTGCCATTCCAGGCCTTCCCATCTCATCCCAAGTCTATACAAGCCCTTGCGTCCATGAGCGAGGCACAATTATCTTAATTAGTGTGAGATACTATCTAACTTCTAAGTACATTAATTTAGTTATCACTTGATTAAACCACTTCTGAAGGTTTCCCAGTTTACCTCTTTGGGCTTTGGCCCCTAACAAAAGCCACTCTTCTACTTGACAACAAACCAACCTGAAACCAATCACCAAGGACGCCAAAAGGCATACAATAAGATAAATGATCACTTCAACTCTAGGAGGAACATAAAATGAAAATCCACTCCAACACAGAAGGAAACAAAGACATACTCCACTGCTTCCAAAGGAGGCACCAACCACATAACCCACTCTTAATACAAGGAGGCACAAACTATCCCCATTTGTGAAAACTGGTAAAACCACATGATACAACCAACGCCCTACCCAAGGCAATACAACAGTTGACTACCTAACGACAACCCACATAAATAAATGAAACCCCATCTAGAAGACTTACAAAAAAAATCACTTCCAAAAACAACAACCGAATCAAAGAGTTCCCTAGCCCCTTGAAGCAAACTCAGTACTACCAAAGTACACTCATAATTTACAATCATAACAATATTTCCCATAAAATACCAAATAAATACACTTAAACCAAGGATCATATCAATACATGTTCTTTAAAAACTAAGGATGCCTTTCGACATAATGATCTTTTCTCATAAAAAGGAACCATGGTCCATAAATGCATCATACACTTAATCTTTTAACTATACATATACATTCTAGAGATTATAATTTTTCATGAACCTTAACTATTCGTTGCAATCTAGAAAACAAACAACATTCCCTATTCACCATTTAAGGTAATAGAATATAGAACTTTTAAATAACATTCTACCCTTTATAATAACCTCATAATAAAATAACTCTTTTCTTTATACACATTAAATATAATCAATTTTTCTCCTAATTATAATCCATATAACTTAACTACGTACATAATCCTCACATTTAACAAATTATTTACAAGAACTTCAAGATTCCATTAAATCAAACAAGTCATTGAAAACACATTAACCATATTCATTTTGATTGCAACCCTAACCTTTAACAATTATTTAATCCTTGGACTAACCTTAATTTTCAAAATACAAAAGCACTAGTTTTAACAATCAAAACTCACATAAATAGTATCTTCATTGCCCAACACTAAAAATGAAAGAAAAAAGTCATCCTAGAATCATTTCCAGCAACTAAATAACTTTTGTTAGGATTTTCTAAATCCAATCAACTCAATCAACATTTCTTGCAATTTGCTCAAAAGTAACTAAAGTTAAACTCGCATCGTTGAGAAACTTAAACTTGATGATATAACTCTGTGTTTCCCAATCATACTAAAATGTCAAAATCAACTTTTCTAAAAGAATGTCATCTGATTAAAAAAAAAAATAACAATTTTTATTTTGACTACAATAATGAATAGTCACCTTAAAATAATCTATATTTAAATCTAAACACATATATTAAATATATGATTAATATATGATTACTATTTAAATATAATTATTTAAAATCATCTATTAATCTTCCAAACTAATTATTAAATTAATAATTTACTAAACAAAATTTTATTTTAAAATCATATTATATTATAATATATATTAAAATAATAAATATAATATAAAATACTATATATAATGTATATATATTATATTATATGTAAATATAATATAAAAAATAAAATAAAATAAACTTTAAAATTTAAAATTTAAAATATTAATTAAAAAATATATAAAGAAAGCCCAAATGGGCTGCGGCCCCCAAAAGGGAGGAGGGGCTGACCCTAGTATTGTCTTAACCTCCTTTAATTAAAGATTTACTTGTATAAAGCTGATCTTAGCCTTGCCTCCTTTATTGGTGGTGCTGCTATAAAGACAGCATCCCTCCCTTGGGGGTTGGGTGCACAGCCTTAGCTGCCCCCTCCCCACACACACAGCAGAAAAACCATAATTTAAACAAAAAATAATTTTATTTTATTATATATTTAAAAAAAAAATTAGAGCATAAAAACCCTCTGTTATGTAATTTCTAGAACATGGTTTTTGAGTTAATGTTTTAATAAGAGCCATTCTTTTCAAAGAAAAATAAAATAGACTCACTATGCACAATAAAAGTATACAAAATCAAACATAAAATCTCTAATTTTAGCCAAGATGTGTAATTGCACAACAAATTTTGCAACAAGAAATAAATTTTGCCAACACAAAACTGGGTTTAAATTTCAGTTTGAAATGAAATTTTCTTGGTTCCCTTTCAATTTTTATTTATTTTTTTCTCATTGATAGATTCTTTCCTTGTTTTCTTTTTCATTTCATTTCTATTGCAAGAATCTATCTTTGTTTCCTCTTCCATGATTCCAAGGAAGTTTCCAGATTTATTTTCTAAACTTGCATACAAATTAAAACCAAAATTCCAAAACTTCAAACATTTAAAAACGAGAATAAAACCTGTGATTAGGAACTTGAAGAACAATTTGATGTTGAATTCCTTGCATATTCCACTCCACCATTCCATCCCAAGATCTCCACCTTCAAAACAAGATTGAATCCAAAAACCCAAAACCCTATTTTCTATTTTTGCAACCAAATTTCTCCATCCAAAAACACCAAGAAGTCAAAATAAAACCCAAATGAAATATCTTATCTCCTGCAAATTCAAATTCAAATTCAATTTCTAATTCAAATTCCAATTCAAATTAAATTTCAATTTCAATTTTAAATTCTAATTCAATTCAATTTCAATTTCTTTACAAATATCTTTCTCAAAATAGTCAACTATTTCTAAAAAAAATATCTTTTCCACCCCAAAGTCATTGCATTTGAAAACATTTCTATTTCTAAATAATTTAAAACAAAATACCAATTCCAAATAGATTTTAATGCATTTTAACATTTTCTTTTCAACAAAGGAATTGAAATCCTTTAACACTTTTAAATTCGAAAGAATAGCTTAATCAATTCACACAATTAATTTAATTAATCAATAAAATATATCTAATCCAATATTAGATTATTTTATTAATTAAATTAAATTAATTAATAAAGTAAATAACATTCCTAGCATTACAACCAAATATATTTAAGCCACAAATTAACAACACAAGCCATTATAACTTGAATTTAATTAAGTACCAAGGTGACCAGGGCAACATAAAACAACCAAACCCAACTACAACCCGACGACACATTGTGACTAGGGTGATGACTTGACACAAAAAACCTAGCTACTATCTCCCAATTGATTACCATTGGTCAATGGACATGCTCAAACCTGTGAAACTAGGTAGAGTCGATGTCCTGTACCTATAGTCCTGCAACCAAAAATGAGTGTCGAACATGCATATAATATAGTAGACACACCATGAAGGGGAAATCGCAGAATCAGAGGCACTCGTATGTGAGTGATGTAATCTCGTCCCCTTCACCAATACAATATTATTAACTGACGAATCTAACATCAAAGATATAATCAAAAGCATAAAAGCATCTTAATTTCAAATATCTACTAAACTAATCCAAAGCATGCCTTAACGATAACATCTGAATAAAATACCATCACATCAGAATATAACATTAACATTACTTAACCATCAACAATCAATTAACAACCGAGCATCTTAGTTTAATACTTAACAAAAAGAAGGCATAACATTGAAAAATATTGTTTGATCAACATAGCACAAAATGGAGGGGTGTTAGAAAAATTTGACTAGGTGTCTTCTTACTTGAGGACATGATTGATATACACGAGAGAATTGGACTCTTGGTTCAATGAGAATTGGTCACAAGCATAGTGATGGTGATGATTATTATGTCATGTATGTTTATGTGTATTTGATCATTCGTACAACATGATCATGTATGTGGTTAATATGTGGTGTTGTGGCTTAGTTATTGGAGTTTTATCTTATATCTTTGATGCTTGATTGGTTTCTTGGTTATGGTATGTTTGATTATAGATTTTTTTAGAAAATTAGA
>VDFB02359454.1:0-27191 GCA_007258455.2 Sequoia sempervirens
CTCTCCACCCTACCATATTGGGTCATGGAGCCTCATAGGCTCTCACCAAACCCCCAAGCAAGAACATATATTATCCACCACTATGTTCAATGGTTAGATTAATGTTTGATATTACAGTTATACATCCTATCATTCTAAGAATTCCATAGGAAATATAAAATGAAATACAACAAAAGGAAGCCTGGTCTCCACTGTGTTCAATGGTTAGATCAAAGTTTCATATTACACTTAATATATAGCCTATTATTCTAAGAATTCCTTTTTGAGACTCAAAGAAATAATAACTAAAAAGGTGCATCTAACTTCAGATAGATATATATCGGTATAGATTTTGTTTTGAAACTGCATATATATATATATGCATTGCATGTGTTGGATGTATCAATGGTTTGATAAATGTTTCATATTATAGTTAATATACAACCTATCATTCTAAGAATTCCTTTTTGACGCTGAAAGAAATTAAAAGTAAAAAGGTGCATCTAACTTCAGGTACATATACATTGGTATAGATTTTTCTTTGCAACTACATATATCTGCATTGCATGCTTTGGTTGCATATGTAGATATCTATTGCTTGGGTATATAAACACACAAAAAGTATGTGTAGAAATGTATGTATGTTAGATTAGATGTAGAAAATATACATATATAGATAGATGCAAACTTATATATGTAGATATCTGCACATAGGGAAAATAAAATGAAACACAACAAAAGAAGGCCTACTCTCCACCCTACCATATTGGGTCATGGAGCCTCATAGGCTCTCACCAAACCCCCAAGCAAAAATATGCATTATCAACCATTGTGATCAATGGTGAGATCAGTATTTCATATTGCACTTAATATGCAGGCTATCATTCTAAAAATTAGCCAAGGAAGGACGAGCTGGTGTGGGTCTTTGTTGCAAGTATTTGGGCTGACAATTTTCACAGATGTAGTCTCTATGCTACGCATAATAGAGTTGGGTTCTTTGGTGTTTTGCTGGATTTTTTTTCCACACTTGATGTAGGACTGGAACTTGAACATGTTTGAAGAGCCTAGAACCATAATATGATGAAGACAATAAAGTGCTTGCAAACACCAACTTAAAGAGCAACAGTGCAACTAAAGAGATTAAGCCAAGTCCAAAAGTCACAATTGTATAGTAGCATGATGGACGAGAAGAACTAAGAGGACAACACATGTGCATATGGGTGTGATAGACAAGAAGCAAGGAAAGTAGAACTTTCAAAGATGTATATATATGGATGTTGTTTGTAACCAATTTCAAATATATACATGTCCACATATAAACTTTTTTTCGTTGAAGGCTATAAAATAGAGCATCTTGCAAACACCAACTTAAAGAGAAATAGTGCAACTAAAGAGATATACATGTCTACATATAAACTTTTTTTTGTTAAAGACTATAAAATAGAGCATCTTGCCTCAAAAATTGCATCTAACTTCATATACATATATATCAATATAGATTTTGTTTTGTAAGTATATATATGTGTGTGTGTGTGTGTGTGTGTGTGTGTGTTGCATGCCTTGCATGCATAATAGGTAGTACTATATATGAATGTTGGCTACATATAATTTCACATATGTTTTGGATGTTGTTTTTCTTTTTCTTTCACAAAAACAACTTGGAAATCCTAGGCCCGAGACAATTACTTCACACAAGAATAGGTACAACATGTTTCAGTTAACAACAACAATTTGAATAAATGTATAATGTTGCTCTTGAACAGGAAAACTGCAACTATCAATTGAAACATATATACCCGTTCTTTTGTCAAATTTTTTGGCAATTTTTGGATGAATGGAGATAGGGGCAAGCTGTGCCAAGTGGCAATTAATTTTTGTGGGAAAGGAATGTACATTTGGACCATATATGAATGTTGGTTGCATCTAATTTCACATAGAAACATATTTGCACGTAGGGAAAATAAAATGAAACACACTAAAAGAAGGCTTGCTCTCCACCCTATCATATTGCATCATGGAGCCTCAAGGGTTCTCAACAAACCCTTGAGCAAGAAGATAAATTGTCTAGCACTATAATCAATGTTGAGATCAATGTCTAGCAATTTTTGGATGAATGGACAGAGGGCCAAGCCGTACCAAGTAGCAATTAATTTTTGTGGGAAAGGAATGTACATTTGGACTATATATGAATGTTGGTTGCATCTAATTTCACATAGAAACATATCTGCACATAGGGAAAATAAAATGAAACACACTAAAAGAAGGCTTGCTCTCCACCCTACCATATTGCATCATGGAGCCTTGATGGCTCTCAACAAATCCCCGAGAAAGAAGATAAACTGTTTGGAATGATAAATCCATCACTTTTGAGAGATCAATGTTTTGAAAATATCATGCTTAATATGCCACAATGTATCATACATATGAATGTTTTCTACATCTAATCTCATAAACACACATTTGGACATAGGAAATATAAAATGAGAAACACAACAAAAGACCCTACTCTCCACCCTACCATATTAGGTCATAGAGACTCATAGAGTTCTCCACCAAACCCTAAAAGCAGAACATACATTATCTACCACTATGTTCAAATATTATATCAATGTTTCATATTACACTTAATATACAACCTACCATTCTTAGAATTATTTTTTGAGGCTGAAAGAAGTAATAACCAAAGAGGTGCATCTAACTTTAGATACATATATATCGGTTTGGATGCATATGTAGAAATCTATTTCTTGCATATATATACACACAAAAAGTATGCGTAGAAATGTATGTATGTGGAATTAGATGTAGACAATATACATAAGCGGCTCCCAATTATAAAAGTGGATTAAATTGGTAATCCCAAAAGAATAAATATATGAAGGAGTATATATGAATGTTGCCTGCATCTAATATCACATACATACATATCTGCACATAGGGAAAATAATATGAAGGTCACTGTGGTGGCTTAGAGCTCTTATAGCAGGTAAAGCCAGAGAATGACAACCAACAATGGCTTATCAAAAATTGCACAAACTATTTTATTACTTGACCATGTTTTTTGAAGTTTTAAATGATAGGTGTTATTACAACCATCACCAAACCATTGCCACTATACATAAAGCATACATCAATTAATGTTGAAGCACCATGCCCTGCCAACCGGCGTTCAATTTTGATGGCCTTCTCTATTGATGTGCCAAACGTATTTATTTTTTCATTTATGTAATTTCAAGCTCACCTCCTTTTTTCCAACCAACTGAGAGCTGCACAACGGGAGTTTGGAAAACTAGGAAGGCTAAAAAATTCATGGCCTAAGTGTTCCCACAATAATCCTATCAACTTAACAAGGAACACGTTCCTACATATGCATCCAATGCATGCAATGCATATATATGCAGTTGCAAAACAAAATCTATACCGATATATGTATCTGAATTTAGATGCACCTTTCCATGTAGAGGCGATGGTTGCAAGGAAATAAAGCAGTTTAGGTTATATAGTTAATGATATTTTCCATAAGGCATTGTTGATTGTTGTTCTTTGGCTTTAGCTATATTGTTTCATTTATGATCTCCATATAGTGGCGATGGCTGCAAGGTGATTAAATAGTTTATGTTGTTTTCGATAAGGCATTGTTGGGAATGGTTGCATGGAATTCTTAGAATGATAGGATGTATATTAACTATAATATGAAACATTAATCTAACCATTGAACACAATGGTGGATAATGTATTTTCTTGCTCGGGGGTTTGGTGAGAGGCTCAGACAAATAACATCTATCCTTCCAAAATAATAAGCATAGGAAGGAGTTGATACCCACTCATTGTTGATTGTTGTTAAATAGGTTCAACAAGATTATTTCATTTATGATTTCCATGTAGTGGTGATGGTTGAAAAGGAATAAAACAGTCTACATATATGCTTAGAAAGAAAAATCTATACAGATATACAAGCATCTAAATTTATATGTAGACAACACACATATATATCCATAGGTGGACTTGTTAATATAGAAATCACCACAAGATAAGAGGAAATAAATGTCACTTGGCACAACCTTCCATGACAACATTGTTTCATGTATGGTTTCCATATAGCGCCAATTCTCGCAATAATATTTAGCATTCTAAACTTACCAAAGCAATTAAACAGTTTATGTTATTTTCAATAAGGCATTGTTGACTGTTGTTTTGTAGCTTGAGCTACTATCAACACTATGAGCCACCACTATGACAAGGGTTTTTTCAAACAACATACATAGATATCCACACCTAAACTTGTCAATACATGTGAGAACATATATAGATAAGTTTAAATGTAGATATATATATGTATGTTGCATGAGCATAAGAGATAAACATCACTTGGAACAACTTGACACGGTGACATTGTTTCATGTATGGGTTCCATATATTGGTGATGGTTGCAATAATATCTAGCATTTAAAACTTACCAAGGAAATTGAGCAGTTTATGTTATTTTCAATAAGGAATTCTTCACTGTCAGTCTGTAGCTTCAGCTACACAACATACATAGATATCCACACCTATACTTGTCAATACATGTGAGAACATATATTTGTAAGTCAAAATGTAGTTACATGTATCAACAAGTATAAATGTAGATATATATGTATGTTGTGGCATCTTATTTTAGATACATGTATATGTGCACAATTTTTTTGTTGTTGTATGTGTATATCGATGCAATAGACGATGTCCTCCTTTGTCAAACATTTGTTTTATTGTTCTGAGCAACATGAATTTTGCTAAGCAAGTTCAACTCTCAGTATTTGATATTGTAACCATTTTCACTATTTTTATTGTTTTGAGAATTCCTATGGAATGACAATATTATTACATGTATGGTTTGCATGTAGCGGCGATGGTTGCAATAACACCTACCATCTAAAACTTAGCAAAGCAATAAAACAGTTTATATTATTTTCAATTAGGCATTGTTGACTGTTGTTGTGTAGCATTAGCTGCTATCAAGATTGAAAGCAACCACTATGGAAAGGGTTTTTGCACATAATACACATAGATTCCACACCCAAACTTTCCAATACATGTAAGCATATATATATATATATATATAAGTGTAAATGCAGATATATATCTATGTTGGGTGCATCTAATTTCATATACACATATCTATTGCAAAACTTTTCTATGTATACATGTATGCATGAAGATATCTAGAAGTATGCATGGGCATGGAGTGCATATATATACACCTACTAAAAAAAATCTACATAACACACATATATATATATATATATATAAGTGTAAATGTAGATATATATCTATGTTGGGTGCATCTAATTTCATATACACACATATGTGCAGACACTTTTTCTGTATATATATATGCAAGCAAGAGATATCTAAGTATGCATGGAAGGCATGGAGTGCATATATATACACCTACTAAAAAAAATCTCGATAGATATATATATCTGCATGTATTTATAAATATAGCAGCACAAAGAAATAGATACATATTTGCATACAAGCACATATACATCAAAAGGTATAAAACAAACATATAGCTATTTCTAAGTGTATATATATATATATACTTACATGTAGGAACAAGTTTAAATGTAGACATATATGTATGTTGTGTACAACTTACTTTAGATATAATTATATTTGCAGATTTTTTTTTTTCGTATGTGTATATCCAAGCAATAGACATCTAGATATGCACACAATTTTTTTTTTGGTACAAATTTATATACATGCTACATATGGCTTAAATGATCAATGGTACTTGTGAAGATAACTATACAATATTATGGTTTGCATGTAGTGGTGATGGTTGCAATAACACCTACCATCTAAGACTTAGCAAAGAAATAAAACAGTTTACGTTGTTTTTAATCAGGCATTGTTGACTACTATTCTATAGCATCAGCTACTATGAGGACTACAAGTAACCACTATGGCAAGGTTTTTTGCACATAACACATGCAAATATCCACACCCAAACTTTTCAATACATGTAAGAACATACATATATACATATAAGCACAGAGAAATAGATACATATTTGCATAGAAGCACATATATACCTTATATATATATTTATACTTATACTTGCATGTAGGAACAATTTTAAAAGTAGAGATATATGTAGTGTGCGACTTACATTAGATATACATATATTTGTAGACATGTGAACATTATATAGTTGGGAGTGATGAACATATTTTTTGGAGCACCCGTGCTAAAGTAGATGTATATGTAACATGTAATGCACATAATCATCATGTGAAAAATTTGAGGCAGACGCATCAAAACACTCTTTCCCTCTAGTGCATGTAGTAAAAAATGCTATAAAATCCATGGAAAACAACATGACTTGTAATTTCTTGGAAAATGCCATGAATTTTAAAGTCATGAAAAATGCCATAAATTTTATAGCATTTCCTTACATTCTCTACAAGCCAAAATAACTCTTTTATTTCTTCATCCTCACAATCTTAGATGCAATATTGTATAGATGTACATGCATGCTATATATATGGCTTAAATGATCAATGGTATTTCTTAAGATAACTATACAATATATAGATTATTATTGCTCACAATGATACAAGAAACAATATGTTATGTTAGGCTAGATTTTAATAACCTAGACTCAAGAAAAAACATAAAAGTATTGTACAATCGGTAGAGAAGAGTCATCATTGAACATTATATAGGAAATATGGTAACAAGAATGAACTTATGTAACTCTAATAGAATCAAAGACAACCATATGTGACATGGTTTTATAAATGGAGATCCAACACTTATATATTCAACATTCAGCCACCATCAGAAGATGAAAAGCACACACATGAGATTGAAATAAGTATGGGTTGAAGGGAACAAACATTATAGTCAAGAAACATATGATATCCAAATGAAATATGACTCTATGAATGGACATTCAAAAGCAAGATATAGAACATTTAAGCAGCATCAAAAGATTATAAAGCACATATATGAGATGAGCAACAACATTCAAAAGAATACAGGAAAATTGGTGTAAATACTCATATATGTGACAAAGAAAATAGATGTATAAGCATGCTACAGATGCCTTACATGATCAATGATACTTGTGAAGATAACTATACAATATACAAATTATCAATGCTCATAATGCTACAAAAAACAATATTACACACATGTGTATCAGCATGTTGTATGCACTGACAAAATTCAATTGCATGCATTTATGGTTATGTATATTCATATGTAGATGTATATATGCATACAACCATGTCCATAGGTATACATAAGAATAGCTATAAATACTGATACATGCATTGAATAGAGCATCATAAGTTTATAACCAAACAACATAAAACAAAATGAGGAGCACACACTAAAAGGCGAACAAAACTATAAGCGACATAAACGATACAAAACAAAAGACGTGTAACTTTTTTTGTTAAACATTATAAATAATAGTGTGTTGTATCAATTAATAACCAGTTCTACAAGTAGAAAAGCAACAAGAACATAAATCAAAGGTGTTTCGGTATGACGGGATGCCAAAAAAGGGAAAAGAAAATAGATGTCCAGCCAACCCAAGCTCTAAAAAGTTCAGGTATTGATTATCTCTGCAGAGATCTACCTGACAGAGGATATTATAGACAAATCTGAGAGCAACAACTTGCACTCAGCTTCAAAGTTAATTCTTGCAACTTTTACTATTGTTGTTTTAAGCCTTGTTTTTGAATTATAGGTCTATGTTTTAATAAGAACAATGAAAAAAAGAGAGTTGTAGATGACACCATTGATGACATACTCAATAGTCATTGCAGTAGAAGACCCATATTGCAACATATACAACTCTTTTGATGACATCTGCAATAAGCTTGTTGCAGCCTCATCAAAAGAAACAACCCAAATCTCACCTATGTGGTCTTCCATCTTTAGCTGCAACAAATATCAGAAGTGACAATCAGGAAAGATTGTTTGGAATTTAGGTAAGTACCACATATTATTGACAAAATATTCACACTTTTTCGTGCATTGTCTTCCATTGGCCTGCAAGCGACATGCAACGTAACAAAATGAATATGTTTTAATATATTTCACTGTTGCCTTCATAGTAGCCTGCAAAGTTTTTGGCAAGGAAAAACAATGGTCCAAGATATATCCAATAGTGACTCTGCCATTGGCCAAAGCAACCTTTCGAGGCACTGGTTGTGAGGGTTCAATGGCAGGGAGCTCAACATGTCCTTGTTGCATCAAGGCCTGTGCTTCCGGGATGTCAGGATTTATGTATAGAGCAGTCCCTACAGATGTATTTACAAAAAATCCATTGAAATATCCAACATGACCATTTCTAACAGCAAGTATGACAATAGAACCAGGAGTGCACAATATTTCTAGCTCATCACCTTTTGCTTCCCAATTTGGACCCCATAAATTAACATCAATGTAAGAGGATGACAAATCATTAAGTTTCACAGTTCTTTGAATTGTTTCAGTTTGATCATTTCTTTGAACAGTTTATACCTTTCCTACATGCACCACAACCCCAATAATATTAATCAAAGTTTTATTGCTGCAGTTTGCAATTTCATTTATTGGGCGAAATTTAAATGCTTTGTCTCGCACAAAGTTCTCATCATCACAACACTTCAATATCGAGTTTCAATCTAAAATAATTTCCATCTGGCTATTCAACTTATTAAATTTCTTATCCGCCTGTTTGACTAAGCCTTACTAAGCCTTTTGACACACAATAAGTGTGTCCCACCTGAACCCTATCATAATGCAATTTTGTTGTGTCATTAAAGCAAGTGATTTGTATTTCTATTCCCTCGCTGTCAATAATGTCAAAGTTGAATACTTGGCCCTCATGTCCTTGTTTATTGTAATGGTACATATCCCTTTTAGTTGTCACCCGACCTTTTATTGTCCATCTAGTTTGGTAAATATTCAATCCTTTAACAAGACTAATATTTGTAGGAGCACTATGTTCTGTTGGGGATGTACGGATCCCAAGTTTTGAGGCCCGTTTGGATGGGGAAGGTGACTCTGATGACATCATTTGTTCTTCCTGATCTTAAAACAAATATCTAGGTGTTCTAATTAACTCACAATTTGACATTTTTACATCCAAGGAGAGTATAAAAATTTCCCTAGAACCAGAGCAAGATCAAATATTAAAAAAGGTGGGACCCACAAATGTGAAAGCATACAACAACAAGACCAAGCAGTGGAAAACAATAGCCAACCTTGATTCTAGAAGGTTCCTACACACATAGTTTTTCAAGCACAAGATGGAACCTATTTTCAATATCCCTGCAAACAAAAGATCATTGTATCTTGCAGGCAAAGTGCCTATTTGCATGTGGGCTCCATTAGAGAGGACAAATTTGTAACAGTCAGTCGGGCTTTGATCACCACCTATTTTCTAAAAAGACATTAGCTAAGGAATTAGGGATGGATCGACATCTCCAACATTAATAGATTGGATTGCATCCGTTGACAAGACTGGCCGCACATTTGAATCCTACAAGGCAATTTTTCTCAACTAAACAAAAGCCATGAGATGTTGAAGACTATGACAACACTCTAGAAGCAAAAGGCAGTGAAAGAGGCAACAAAAAATGAATCAATTATTGGGATCCAACATGCAGATATATAAATAATTATACATGGCTAGAAGATCACAAACCCCCGAGCAAGAAGGTAAATTTTCTAGCACTATAATTGATGCCGAGATCAAAGTTTAATGTTGGTTACATCTAATTTGACATAGAAACGTATTTGCACATAGGGAAAATAAAATGAAACACACTAAAAGAAGGCTTGCTCCCCACCCTACCATATTGTGTCATGGAGCCTCGAGGGCTCTCAACAAACCCCTGAGCAAGAAGATAAATTGTCTAGCACTATAATCAATGTTGAGATCAATGTCTACCAATTTTTGGATGAAAAATATAGAGGTTAAATATAAATTGGTTAGACCATATATTACAAGGACTGTTAATTCAAATGAAGTATATTCATAATTTTTTAGATGCACGTGGCAAATAATCGATACAATTCTTAGCAGCAAAAAGGAAACAAGAAAAAGACTTACGAGATTGGTGGTCGAGGGTTGGTCAACAAACTGGGGAGAACCAGAGTCCACTGACATTGTTGGGGCTTCTTTTTTAAAAGCTGAGTGTTGCAATGTCGGTGGCTGGCTACGAGCTCTATGCCACAACAACATGATGATGTGGGGCATCAATGGTGTAAGAGACGTCTTGCATCACCCAAAAATAGTTAAATTTCAAGTTTCTCAGTTTTTTAGATGTTTTTACATTTTGGGATACCCTTTTCGTCATAATAAAATTACCAATTTATGGTTTTTATTTTCTCTTCCTGGGTGGAAAGATATTGCAGTTTTTGTTGCCCAGATTTGCACCTGAAAATATTTCGAGTGGAATTTGAGGCACTTAGAGCTTCCGGATCATCCCCAAACTTGCCAAAATTGTCATAAGCGTATTTCAAGCACGTTATTGAATTTGAGACCTTTCCAACAGTTCAAACGGTTCGCTAATCGGAGTCCCGGGTCAAAAATTATGGCCCCGAGAAGTTGGCGCACTTTCTAGAAGATACAATTGCAAATGTTCTTTTGAAATTTGAACTTCAAGTTGTAATTTTTCGGTGCCAAACCACCTAAACTCAAATTTGAATGTTGTTTTGCTCCAAACTAAGGAGGAGCTCTATTTATGGGCGGGTTTCTAATTTTTAGGTAACTTTGGGACAAGCTCACATATTCTTGGTGATTACCTTGCTTTCTCTATAACTTGCATGTATTGTAGAACTTGGGGATTTGAGATCCTCTGCATGTAAGAAGTTCCATTTTCTAAATAATAAAATTATTCTCTTGTTTGTGGGTTATTTTCTAGGTCTCGAACAAGCCCTCATCACATGAGGACCCAATGTTCAATTAAAATGATGAAGGCTAAAAAAGAAATCAATGTTTCATATAACACTTAATATACAACTTATCATTTCAAGAATGCCCTATTGAGGCTCAAACAAATTACAACTATTTTCCCAAAAGAATAAACATAGGGAGTAGTATGTATGAATGTTGTTTTCATATGGTTGTTACTTCTTAAATGTGTCCATGTTTGCTGAACACATTCCTACACATGCATCCAAGTCATGCAATGCCTATATATGTACTTGCAAAACAAATTCTATATTGATATATAGGTATTTGAAGTTAGATGCACCTTTTTAGTTATTATTTCTTTGAGCCTCAAAAAGGAATTGTTAGAATGATAAAACAAAAAAATTATGACTGTTTTTTGCATCTAATTTCACATACATAGATATCTGTTGTCTTTTATTTTATTCTCCCTACGTGTAGATATCTATGTATGTACCACATAACAAAAGAATTCACAGTACCAAACCCATGCTAAAAAAAAATGTGTTGCATGCTCGATATGAATATTGTTTATCAAAGAGGAATAAAACCACAAAACAGAAGGATTCACAGTAACAAATGCATGTAGAAAAAAAAATGGGTTGCATTCTAGATAAGAATATTGTCTATATATATGAATGTTTTCTACATCTAATTTCACATACACAGATATCTAAACACACAAAAAATAAAATTAAAGACAATAAAAGAGGGCTTTCTCTTGATCCTACGTGGGAACACTTTGGCCACAAATTTCTTCAGCCTTCCCGATTCGCAAAACTTATGGCGTATAGTTCCTGACTAGTCGGGAAAAAGGTGGTGAGTTTAAATGAAATAAATGAAATTAAATGAAAAAATAAATGCATTTGGCACATCGATAGAGAAGGCCAGCGAGATTGAACGCCGGTTGGCAAGGCTTAGCATGCCAACGTTAATTGATGTATGGTTTTCGTATAGTAGTGATGGTTGTAATAACAACTGCCATTTAAAACTTGAGAAAACATAGCTAAGCAATAAAATAGTTTGCGCACTTTTTGGCAAGGCATTGTTGGGTGTCTTTTTGTGGATTTACCTGCTATGAGAGATTTGAGCCATGACTATGCCCAAGGTTTCCGTTCATGACCCCCTACGAAGGCATAAGTTCGATGAGCAATGGAGGTTTTATGAGGGTGCAAGGTTATTTTGATTTTTTTGCATGGGTTTGTTACTTTGAATTCTTCTATTTTGTGGTTTTTTTTTTGTCTTTGATGGTTTTCTTTTCTCTTTGTTGTAGTTTGAGAAAGGAGGAAGTTGAAAGAAAGCAAGCGAGAAGAAGGCTGACAATAGTTGATGCTATAGAACATTAATCAATTTGCTAAGTTTTAGATGGTAGGTGTTATTGCAACCATCGCGCCAGTACATAGAAAAATAATATTGTATAGTTATCTTCACAAGTATCATTGATCATTTAAGCCATCTGTAGCATGCAAATACATCTATACAAAAAAATATATGTGCACATATCTAGATATCTATTTCCTAGATATACACATACAGGAAAAAAAATTCTGCAAATATAATTATATCTAAAGTAAGAGGGAAGAGGTGCATTTGGAAAACCCCTTTAAAGCAACTGGGAAGAGATGCATTTGGAAAAAACCCTTTGTAGAGGATTTCAAAAACAGCTGGTTTTTTTCCTATTTGTCATTTTTTCCTGCACTAGACAAAGAAGGCAACTGAAAGAAAGCAAGCAGGAAGAGGAACATTTGGAACACCCTTTGTAGAGAATTTCAATGGAAAGAAAGCATCTTTTGTTGTCTTTCATTTTATTTTCCCTACGTGCATATATCTATGTATGAGAAATTAGATGCATACAACATTCATATATACATACAATATTCATATCTAGTATGCAAATCCCATTTGGTAAAGTTAATATGGTTGGGTGGACAAAAAGCCTTGTTTTATTGTCTTTCAGTTTATTTTCCCTATGTGAAGATATGTATGTATGTGAAATTAGATCCAGACAACATTCATATGAAATTAGAATGATAGACTGTATATTAAGTGTAACAGGAAACATCAATCTCACCATAAGTAGGCAAAACATGAAAGAGGGATAACATCAAATACAATAGTAGTTGAAGCTAGACAACAACAAGCAACTATACCTCACCAAAAATAATATAAACTATTTTTTTGAACCCAGTTCAAATGAAGAACCTAATTCAAATGAAATACTCACAAAAGCCTTTGTTGTTGCTCACACATCTTTTATTGAACCCAATTCAAATGAAGAACCCAGTTCAAGTGAAGAAATTGTTGTTACACCTTGTCTAGATACTCATAGAATTTCAAGTAAGCATGAATATGCTCCAAACTCAAATCTATACATGCATTTCACTTGAACTGGGTTCTTCACTTTGAATGTTGTTTGTAAGTAATTTCACATACATACATGTCCACATAAATAAACTATAGGGAAACCATACATGGAATAATGTTGACATTCCATAGGAATTCTCAACACAACAAGCAAACCTAAATAGGGGTGGCTCACAGTGCTGATTTAAACCAAAGTTACACAACAATAGTCAATAATGCCTTATTAGAAATAACATAAGCTATTTAATTCCTTTGCAAGCATCACCACTATATGGAAACCACACAAAAAATAGTATTGCTAAAGCCACATAACAACAATCAACAATGGCTTATGCAAAATAACACAAACTGTTTTTGCAAGCCATACAAAAATTGTCAACAATGCCTTATCAAGAATAACACAAACTATTTTATTGCTTTGCAAGCATCGCCACTACACAAAAACCATAAATAAAATAATTTATTCGAAGCCACAGAACAACAATCAACAATGCCCTGTGGAAAATAACATAAACTTTTTTATTGCCTTGCAACCATCGCCACCACAAGTAAGCCACACACACCATACATATATCTCTACATTTATATATATCACATAGAAATAGCTATATGTCTATTTTATACCTTTTAATGTATGTGTGCTTGCATGTCGATATGTATCTATTTCTCTGTACCACTATATTTATAAATACATGCAAGTATATATATGTACTTGCATGTATTAACAAGTTTACATATGGGTAAATATGTATGAAACAATATTTCTTTTATATGGTTTATATTTTTGAGAGGTAAGTGAATTCAAAAGGTTTCAAAATTCTCAAATTAATTATATATGGTAATTAATAGACATTTTCCATAATGTATGAAATTATGATATTGTGACTAAGATTCAATTGTGTAGTGTATATAAATAACCTCTAACTCCATATTTAATTAAAAAAACAATAATAAATCTTTCTAAGTTCTACAGAGAATTCTTGTTTTAAAAAAAGGTAAAAAAATGTGAATAATAAAGGTATACATATTTACTCTTTGTAAATATGATAAAAAAATAATAAATAATAGCATGGCCATGCATTATCCCTTCGTGTTGGATGTTCTTCCATTTCAACCCTACAAAGCTACTATTATATCTGCTCAAGGAAATTACATTCAAGTGAGTTCAAAACGTGAAGATAAATATATATAGAACGAGCTGCAAAGGAATACAACAATAAATATAACTTTAGAAAAATTATGGCAGTAATTTAGTGCTAAGGTAATTTTGGAAGAGATAAGATAGTGGCATTGGCAATTGAGAACTATTTTAGCCACAAATATAGAAGTACATAAGGATATTTATTTAGAGTTATAGTGTGCTAAAAAATGCAAGTAAAACTATTAGGATATCTCAATCATTAGCTATTTATGGGGAACCTTAAGAGGATATAAGTATGGATATGGTATTGGGTTTGTTTATAATATAGGGCACATAATTTTATATTGATGGTGAGGATATATTTTCAAAGATGGCATATTTCATTCTATGTAAAAGGAATAATGATGATATATATATATAGTCAGTCTTTTTTTTAGAGAAGCTTTAAGATCAAATGGTTTGCAAGTATTATAATTTTAGATATGGATACTACTTTTTTGATAATATAAAAGGGGTTAAATATGTGCCCCTACCCATACAAGTCCCAAAAATGAGAGTTCAAAGGAAAAGAGAAACAAAAACAACAACAAAATCAAAATCAAAATCTTTAACAGCTGAAAACAAGAATAACAACAAATACAACCTTTATTAAGTGGGGGATCTAGAAAAATATCTAAGTCCATAAGTAGAATTTATTTCTTTCAAAAACCTATGAAGCTCAAATTTAAGAGATGTCAAACCTTCCCCATTGTCCTCCTTGGTATCTCTCCCTTTTTTAATTTTTCTCCTATTCCTTTCAAAGGGTTTTAAAGCTACTTATTGTGAAGTTAATGATT
This sequence comes from Sequoia sempervirens, assembly GCA_007258455.2. NCBI lineage: Eukaryota > Viridiplantae > Streptophyta > Pinopsida > Cupressales > Cupressaceae > Sequoia > Sequoia sempervirens. The sequence goes on from VDFB02359454.1 coordinate 15,266, forward strand.
TGCTTATTGAGATTAATGATCTTATTGAAAGGCATTTTGAGTTCCTAGAATTTCTTTTTTATTCCCATCTATAGTAGATCCATTTTGATCCTATTTATATGACATATGGAACAAGGAGACCTATAGTTGTTATTTATGAGCATGGTATCCTTACCCCCATTTTTTTTTCATATTCTTCAATTTTCTATTGTTCCTTAGTTATTTCCTCTTGGGATTATTTTCCTTTCATCTTACTTTCAATATTTTTAGTATCATTTCCTCCCTCCCTATGTAGATTGGTACTTATATTATCCGATCTTCCTTCTTTCTCGAACCACAACAAACAAAAAATAAAACTATTAGAGATGAAAAAAACCACAAAGCAGAAGAATGGCGGCTCATAGTGCTGATAGCAACTAGACTTATACAACAATAGTCAACAATTCCTTATTAGAAATAACATAAACTGTTCAATTCCTTTGCAACCATTCACAATAGTGGCTTATCAAAAACAACATAAACACTTTTATCGCCTTATATTTGCAACATTTGTAAAAGATAATCAAAACAATAATCTATTTTCAAAGGGGGTTGAAATAAAGCTCTCATGATGCGATGTAATGATACTTACAAAATCACTGTCCTAAAATAATTCTTCTAAAACAATCAAAAGACACACACACACAACCCTCAAGTATAACCGAACTCAACCTTCAAACCTTACATTTGACCAAACAACGAGAACAAAAGAATACGAGTCCTCACACAATAATATTGAACTATATATATCCAAGTCAGTAATTAAAGATAATTATGAAAAGACATACATTCAGACTCTATGAATTATTAGATACCATATCCCAAATCTTATGTATAACTAAGAAGTGTCTATTTTATGTTATAGTATTCAAGAGATTCTAATTATATACTTTGAGATAAAATATTGGGATAAATTAGATTGATTTTAGTAGGAAATGAAAATATCCAAATTCTCCTCTCAAGTAATTGTCTCAGTATTTTTAAGTATACAAGATTACATAAAAGTTAGTGTATTCTAAGTGAATATGCCGATAACATATGCCTTCATTAACTTATTTACAAATATAGATTGATATACACTTATTCGTTTAAAATATATATATCAAATTGAATTGTAATAACTCACAGTAAGAAGTACTCAATTATATCATATTATAAACTATCACAAATAATTAGATAAAATTCATACTATGAATAATTATTATTGATTAGTTCAAAATCATTTATTCTCTTGAACAATTTTGTTCACAACTTTTAACATCTTTAAATTAATCTATTATACTAATCAAATGAGGTAAACAATGGTGAATTGCGACTCACAGTATTGATAGCAGCTGGACATACACAACAATAGTCAACAATTCCTTATTAGAAATAACATAAACTGTTTAATTCCTTTGCAACCATTCACAACAGTGGCTTATCGAAAACAATATAAACTATTTTATTGCCTATCAATTTATTGATAAATGATTGTTATCTCCTTGCATAGACATAAGGGAGGTGCTAATTATACAAGTCATGGTGTATATCATTTGATGATTATTTTATCATTTTCAAGGGGACATTTAAATGATTATTCTTGCAAGTCAAAGTGTATAAACTTTTGAGAATTCCAAAGAATAAGGTAAAAATCATGGATATCGACAAACCCCAATAGTGGCTTATCGAAAACAACATAAACTGTTTTATCGCCTATCAATTTATTGATAAATGATTATCTCCTTGCATAGACATAAGGGAGGTGCTTATTATACAGGTCATTGTGTATATCATTTGATGATTATTTTATCATTTTCAAGGGGACATTTAAATTATTATTCTTGCAATTCAAAGTGCATAGACTTTTGAGCATTCTAAAGAATAAGGTAAAAATCATCGATACCCACAAAGGTGTAAGTGTTTGATTAACACATGTGATGGACACACATTATAAAGTGTTACATGAGCATTATGATGGTTATCTGCAAATGCCAACATAATGAAGTGTTTTATTTGTAACACTGACAGAATAATTATGACCTAAAATGATCACCATCGCCGCTACACAAAAACCATAAATCATAAAATGATAAACCATCGCCGCTACAGAACAACAATCAACAATGTCATATGGGAAATAACAAACTATTTTTGAAACACTATTTTTGAAATCCTCTACAAAGGGTTTTTCCAAATGTACCTCTTCCCACTTGCTTTAAAGGGATTTTCCAAATGCACCTCTTCCGGCTTGCTTTCTTTCAGCTTCCTTTCTCAAACCACTACAAAAAGAAAAGAAAACTATTAGAGACGCAAAAAACCACAAAACACAAGAATCATGGATCATAGTGCTGATAGTAGTTGAAATTACTATTTTTGAAATCCTCTACAAAGGGTTTTTTCCAAATGTACCTCTTCTCGCTTGCTTTAAAGGGGTTTTCCAAATACACCTCTTCTCACTTGCTTTCTTTCAGCTTCCTTCTTTCTTGAAGGATTGCAAAAAGAAAAGAAAACTATTACAAATGAAAAAACCACAAAACATATAGCAGCTGGACTTACTGTTTTTGAAATTCTCTACAAAGGGTTTTTTCCAAATGTACCTCTTTCCATAAAGAAAACTATTAGAGACAAAAAAAACCACAAAACACATAACAACTAGACTTACTATTTTCGAAATCCTCTACAAATGGTTTTTTTCAAATGTACCTCTTCCCGCTTTCTTTAAAGGGGTTTTCCAAATGCACTTCTTCCCACTTGCTTTCTTTCAACTTCCTTCTAGTTTTCTCAAAACCCTCCACTTTTTCTTAAACAAGCCGATGCCTGAGCAAACAAAAAAATGCAAAACAACTTGTAAAACAAAATGCTTATAGGAAACCACAACAAAATCTAAAACAAAGTGCAAATACAAATAAATATTGTTATCCTTTTTGCATCAATATACTTGGCCTACAAAGCAACCTGTATTTTCCAAAAGTGTTAGAGGCAAAACACACACAATCCTTATCACCATGAAAGTCCCCCACAAAACTCTAGTCGTTCCTCAAAGCTCTCATAGTAGGTAAATCCAGAGAACGACGCCCAACAATTCCTTATTGAAAATTGGAAAGTGTATTACAACCATCGCCACTATACGGAAAGCATACATCAATTAATGTTGAAGTGCCAAGCCCTACCAGCTAGCGTTCAATTGTGTTGGCCTTCTCTATTGACGTGCCAATCACATTTATTTTTTCATTTATTTAATTTTCAAACTTGCCACCTTTTTCCGATCGACCAAGAGTCGTACACCAGAAGTTTGAAAAACTGGGAAGGATGAAAAAATTTGTGGCCTAAGTGTTCCCACAAGAAGCCTATCGGCTTAATTAAAATGTCCTAGTCTTAGCTTGCTATTTGAAAATATATTGTTAAGTCCCTTCCAAATATTTAGATTATCTTAATAAAATAATGCCTAGTACCTAAACTAATGCATATGATGCCTTCTTAAAAATGACCTATATTAAGTATCAATTTATTAAGGAATCATTTTCAAATAAAGGCAATAGCTTTCTTTTTATAAAGGATTGTTTTTTTAATAAATGTGAAATAAGAGTATTTAATAAGAATTCTAATTATTCATAGAGTTTATATACATATAATAATTTTTAATATATATTTAATTTATGAGGATATAACCTTATATTTATAATTAGTTTCATTGATATAGTTAAAAAATACGTTAATTAATAGTATAATAAAAAATTATTGTAATGGTTTTTATTCATCATATTATTCTTTGACAATATATAACTTTTTGATGATAAAGAAAACTCATGCAAAAGATTTATTTAGATTAGTATGTGTTGTTTCCTTCTAATTTCTAAAGATAAACACCTTTTAGTATAAAACCTACTGAAAGATTCTAAGTAATCATTTATTTATTTATTTATTTTAAAACCTTATTATTTGTATTTTTATTTCTATACCATGTAAATTTATTATTATTGGGTTGCTTCTTTAGCTTGTGAATTAAATTTATTTTATAGACCAAATATTTACCTCAACACTTGAAACAATATTCTATTTACGTCAAAAATAAAATATATTGATATTGGGTTCATTTATGTTTACATACACAAAGTCTACACTTTTGTATAAATTATGTACCTTATGATCTAATTGGTCATTGACTTGATGTAGATCTTCATGAGTAACTTATGTTGTGCTTTCTCTTTATTGAGGTAATAAATAACCCACAAGTTGCATGGAATGACTAGGTTGGGTGATCATTGCATATGACCTTTGATCCACAAGTGTCCACTTACATAAGGATTTTATAGTGATAGTGGGGTGGCTAGAAGTGTAAGTATTTTATGGTGTCATATGATACTCTCTAGTTGATCAAGCTAATATATGTGTTAGCATTGGTGGGCTCATAACCCATGGGTTCAAGGATCTTTTTTACATCTTAAACTTGTGAATATACAATTCTATTATTATTTTATTTGCTTAAGATGTTTAATGAACTTTTTTAGTATCATCTTTTATCTATTGCACTTTGTTATTAGGCTTGATCAACCCAATAACCTTGTACATGTTCTTTATTTTATAAAATTAATATTTTATAAAATTTTATCATCATTGTTTAATTGTACATAGTTGACATTATGTTAAAAGTATTTGTGTCCAAATTAGTTTTATAAATACCCTATTGATAGTAATAAACTAGTTTGCATTGCATATTTAAACAAGTGCCACTAGTGTGTCTAGTACTTTCCTATTAGTATTGCATTGATTGTATTTGTTGATTAGTGATACATTATTTGTAGAACATCAATTTAGGGGCAAGATAATAGTTTGAAATAATAGATTCTTACAATTCATATGTATTGTAGCTACATAGTAGCAAGTATTTGTTGTGTAGTTGATGGATGATTCATGACAACAATTTAAAGGTAGGTTACATAATAGTTCAAGATCAACAAATTATTGCAAGTTGAATGTATCATAATTTTACTAGATTTAAGAATATTATAGTTGTTAGGGTTGACTTTGACCCCAAACTTGATTGATACTAAACGTAATTATGATTGAAATAGTTGAATGATAGTTTATCAACATAAATATTGTAAAATATTGATGAGTAAATGATTTTTTTTCAAAAACCTTTGTAATTTGATTGATTGATTATACAAAATTAAAACATAAACATTCAATATTTTAGCTCATAATGATATAAATATATAATATGTTTTTTTTTTTAATTTGTGTATTAATAATATTTTTATAAATATAAATTATATTATTATTTTTTTTATAGATAAGAGAGTAGTTATATTAATATTTCAAAAAAATACATAGTTGGCCCATAGGGGCAGAAGGTTTTTACTCTTTCCCAGCCACTATAATAAAACCCCTAACCCAAAAAATTCCCACCAGATCAAGTATAGATGAATATCCCAAAATTGACCATGCAGGGTCATGCTACCATATACTAAAATAGGAGACTAACATATACATAACCTATTATCACCAGAGAACTACAGAACTATGACAATATACAGGTATAGCCATACTTGCTAGACACTTTAACATACCACCATCGGCCATTACCAGGTAACATTCTACTGCATGAGGATTCTGAACTCTTGCTTCCAAGTAGAGCCCTGCATAGGTGTAAGATGAATTTTTTTTTTAGAAATTCTGCTCCCATTGCAGCTAGACTGTGATGTTCAAGCAATTCTAGCCCGTGCAAATCTAGGATAAAAGGATAGTATTTAACTATTTCCCCTGAGACCTCGAGAAGACCAAAATCACAAAGGTGAGGGATTCCAACCCCAAGAGTAGCCACAACCAATGTTTCGTCCAAACACACCAAAATATCTTTCTTAAAAAGTTTTTGGATCAAGATTTTTGCTTCCTACTTGCAAACATTAGCATCCAGAAGACCAACCAACACCCTTGAAGTGATGTTTGTGTCGACCCAGTACCCTTCGCCACCATCCATGAAACCTTTACCTATAATAAATTTCACAGCCACAATGGTGAGAAAATCTAGTTTGCGAAGAATGTGCTTCAGTTGAAGCATAGTCATTGGGCCCAAAAAATCCATTTGACGCTTATTTCCCAACAATTGTACTAGTGTGTCCATGCCTCCGTAAGCTAATTCACTCGTAGAAATTCTGATAATGAACATCACCATAAGAATCAACCAAGATTATATTGAATTTAATCCTTCCTATGGTAAATGAAAGTCCCAAGACGTCAGAAATACATCTCACAACACGTGCAAAGCATACAGAGGAGGATATGTGCATCATCATGAAGAAAGCGTCAATTTTTCATGACTGGTATGAGTCATTCATTTTACTAAAAACCTTCCCCTGAGCATGTGAGAAGTCATAATGAATTTTTTTCTCTAAATCATTAGATATATTACACTTAGAACCATAATTAACTTGCAATTAATTGAGGAAAGGCACATGAAACTGAGGTTGTCAAAACACTAATGCTAGTGTCGATTGATTTAACCCATGTGTCATTAAAAAGGAAGTTTCCACCCTGCATTGGCTTAACGTTGCTTACCTTCTCCACATTATCTGACTCTCCACAACTACATTTGTGGTGACCCACCCACCCAACCACCCACTATAGTAATTTTTTCTCTCTGTGATAGATATGTCAATGAGTTCTTTGACCAAGATCCTGTTAGCTCCAATATTTGAAAGATTGTTTGCCTCACGATTTCCTTCTCTTAATGTATGATTTAAAGTGTAATTATTGAAACCTTTTAGTAACTTCAATGCATTTTCTAATAGTTCCCCAAGTTTCCAATTTAGCATTTGACTAGTACGATGGGCGTTTATGACCACTATCAAATACCCTTCAACCACTATATTGGATAATTTCAATTTTGCACAAAGTTTGATTCCAAGAAAAGTGGCTTGCATTTCAGCTGTGTTGTTGGTGCCAATGGATAAAAAATTCGCTAATCTTCCTACAAATTTACTTCTCCAATCCCTAACAATACATCCAGCTCTAGAGCATCTGAGGTTGCCTCTAGATGCCCTGTCAAAGTTGACATTATACCAACCCTTTTCAGGAGGATGCTACTTCACATTTTTCCTTTCCTCTTGTGTTTTTAAGCCACCTTCACCCACAAATGTAGGAACCTTAAGCACATTCCAATTTTTTTCTCATGATAGCATCCCAATTGGAAAAATTGGCCTTTTTCCTGCCTAAATTCTCAATTCTCGAGTTGGTCACCTCTACTATACTTGCTTCCACCTTGTTAAGAAAGGAGAGAAAGGGAAATTATTCGTTTTGAAAGATATGTTGATTCCTTTCCTTATAGACTTACCAAAGAAGTATCGAAGGACTCATTATCCAAAGGCCAACAAACTTTGCATTTTTGTTGAGGATAGGCCACCCTTTGAACATGCTCAAAATTTCGCATGGGAAAATAATATAACCCATTTTCCTAAACCTATCAGCAGTTAAAGCTTTACCTTGTATTGCAGCCCAAGCAAAAATACCTGCCACAAGAAGGAAGTTATTATTCTAGTATAGGTCTCCTGGTAGACTTGATTATGTTTCTTGTTGTTTTACTAGCAACTTGTAACCTTATCATGCATTTTAGTCTCTAGAAGAAGATTTGTTCCATATCAACATCTCTTTACCTTCCCTTATGCATATTACCCTATTGCTCAATACTTCTTCATACGCAAAGGACACCTCATTACTTAAGCCTAACGACCTTACACTTTTCCATTGAAACTTATGACATCCTTTTACAAATGAGAAGCACAGATAGTCCCTTACATGACTTCCCCAAGATTATTTTGTCATTACCATTGCCTATGCAAAATCACCTCTATTTACCAGATTTTGGTAGCCACCCCATGAGTCTTCCCAGAAGAAGGTCGATCTACTATCTCTTATATCCTAGGTGAGATGCTTCGAGATTAAATCTCTACCGTTGCATAAAAAATTCCATATTATTGAACCCTTGGGGAGTGTTCTAGAAGTAAGGACACTTGTTTCTCCTTCCTGGAAAAATACTTTGCTTTCATAATTTTCACCCACTTAAGGTCTTGCCTCGCACACAACTTCCAAACCAAATTTTCCCCTAGAGCCTTGTTTTGTAAAATTAATATTTTCAAGCCTAAACCATCCACCTCCCTTGATTTACATATCTTATCCTAACTTACTAGAGGAAACTTTCTTTGATTTGAGTTTCCTTGCCAAAAAAATTTTTTCATTCTCTGATTGATCCTACTGCTAGCACCAGTAGACAAAGGTAAACATGAAATCATGTAGATTGGGAGGGCCACAATTACTACCTTGATCATTGTGAATCTCCCAACCCAAGAGAGCCATTTACCTTTCCAAGAGGACAACCTATTCTCTATTTTTGTTACCAATGGGTCCCAAAGCTTCCTAGTTTGTACCCCAAAGGCTAAAGGCAACCCAAAATATTTGCATGGGAGTTTTCCCTTACTAAATCTTAATATTCTTAGGATCTAATATTCTCTTACTGGTTTTGTAAAGAAAAAGAAAATTTCATACTTTTCAAGGCTTACCTCTTTCCCTCAAGCCGTAGTATATTTGGCCAAGATTTATTTGAAATGTCTTCTCTCCCCCGTAGATCCAAACAACGTGGTATCATCAACGAATTGCTAGTGAGTAATTGCAGGCATACCCCTTGTGATATGAATCCCATTAAACCTACCTTCTTTTTTTGCTTTGGAAATCAATTTTCCAAAAGCCTTAGTCATGATGATAAATAGAAAGGGAGACAACGGTTTCCCTTGTCTGAGTCTCCTCAAAGCACCAAAGAACCCTTCTGGAGTGCTATTTATCAAGATTGAGTATCTAGGATAGGCGATCCAGTTAAAGATCCAATCTATCCAACCTGTATGAAATCCAAAAGCCTCTAATACCTTGAATAGAAACCTCCAATTTACTTTGTTGTATGCTTTCTTGATGTCTAGTTTTATCAACATTGGTTGTTTTCTTGTATTTGAAATTGAGTGAATTGCTTCTTGGGAAATAATCACCCCATCTAAAATTGATCTTCTAGGGACAAACCCTATTTTTTCATCAGATATTATATCAGGGAGGATCTTCTTTACACAGTTTGCCACTGTTTTTGCAAGGATCTTGTAAATGGTATTGCAAAGAGCAATAGGACAAAACTCTAATTTTTTAGGTTTCTCTTTCTTTGGGATTAAGGTAATGAAGGTATTGTTCATTTCCTTCAACACCTTACCTATATTCCTTGAATCTTTTATTGCCTCCACCACATCTCTCCCAATAGTATCCCAACAATGTTGAAAGAAAGCAGTCAAAAACCCATCTAGGCCCGAGGCCTTGTCTAGATGCAATTGAAAGAACACCTCTTTGATTTCTACTTCTGAGAAGTTTCTTCTCAACATATCTTTTTGGGCCTTAGTGACAAGTTTGAATGTACCCAATAATTTGTTGTTGTTCTTGCAAACTGGACCCATTCCAATCATTTAATATATTTTAAAATAATTCTAAAATAGCCATGTAGAGATGTCTTCTATCTTGTCCAGGGTTCTTCCATCCGCTATCTTGATACTAGTTATCTTATTCAATTATCTTCTTTCCTTGGTGGAATTATGGAAAAAATTCGTGTTCTTGTCACCGGCGCTTAACCACAACTCTCTCGATTTTTGTCTCCAAAAAGTTTATTCTTTCGCTAGAATGTCTCCCATGTGTTTTAGAAGTTCTCTCTCCTTCAGATACCTACTATTATCCATCCCCATGCAACATAATTCTCTATTTAGGGTCCTCAACTCCTCTTCTATTTTCCTTTTTTCTTCAAAAATGTTTTTGAAATAGTATATGTTCCAATATTTCAAATGCTTCTTGATTAATTTCAGCTTTGTTACAAGATTAAACATTTTTTAACCATCCAAATCCACCTCATTCCACCATTTCCTTATAAGATCATTGAAGTTAGGATCTTTAAACCACATGCATTAAAATTTAAATGGACATCTAAATGGTATCTTTTCACCAAGGATTTCTAGAATAACAGGTGTTAACTACTGAAATTGTACCCTAGCTAGGCTGCATGATTTAACAAGTTAAGCTACATGACTTAGCTTTTTAGAGAAAACATGGGATGACCTCAAATGTTGTGGGCTATTTATGAAGATAGGTCAACCTCCGGAAAATGCCGGCTTCCTCTTGGTACTCACCTAAACTACTGGTTATGTTGAGGAAAATGATAAAAGATAACATAAACTAAAACAACTTATCTCTATGGTGATGCACCTAACTGTTAAGCTAAACTTGTAAACAATTTATAAACACAAACTAATCAAATGATACAGCTTAACTCACACTGCTCAACTACTATGCTTCTTATGACCTGCAATATACATTCATGAATTCCTGACACAACTTATAACTCTCACAACTAGAATCATTCATGAATTCCTGACACAACTTATGACTTGCAATATACATATATATTTCTGCAAAAGGTGCTAAGTTGAGATAGAAATTACAAGGAATTAGAGAACATTCACAAGTAATTTCATTAATCAAACAAATGCACACAATGAAACAGAAGAACTGAGAAGGTGAAAACTCATCTTTATTGTTTATCCATGATATCTACTGTTGTACAAGCCAAAATATTGAGTTACAAAAGTCTGCAAAAACTACCAAAGGACTTCAAAAGTCACTAAGTGTAGAAACTGCATAATCAAGAACTACTCCATAATGAGTTACAAATGAGAATATATCAACAAGTTCAAGTAGCTCCACCAAAAGGGGCTCTAGAAGCTTCATGAACTCGGATAGCTTCAAAAATCCAAAAATATAGCAATTAGATCTTCAACAAATGAGCTCAAAATGGTTGAAAAAGTCAAGCATGACTTGATCAAACCATAACCATTTCTAAAAATGTTCAAATGGAGTCAAAAAGCCTATATTCTTTCAACAAGGTGATGAAGCACCCCAAAATTTCCTCCTCATGTTGGCAAACAAAACTCAACTTACCTAAATGCCCTCCAAGTCATAACTTAAAGCATATCTTCGTCTCTTGATGGTTTAGTCAAATACACATATGCTTCCATTTCTTTTGCATTTAAAAGGTGACTTAATTTAAATGATTAATAAATGATCATTTAAATTAGACATTTACAATATGAATAAAATGTAAAAATAAAAGTCTTACTTTTCATGAATCGACCCATGATAATAGAAAAAATGTGACTAAACACACTAATCCACATTTTACATTGAAAAGCCTAAGTTATATTTCATGATAATAAAACATGGCATAGTTGTATTATTTAAAACAAAAGAAATGGCAAAAAAATGCTGATCTTCTATGGCATTTACTTTAGGGTAACAAACCCTAAAGTAAAAGGAAGGAAAAAGTTAAAGATACTTCGCTATTGTGAAGAAGCTTCATGAAGAAGGTACAACCGTGCCGCCAAGGGTTCACAAAGGTCTCTGTAGATATAAACATGGTGGATTTCTAAGTTCTTCAGTGGCTTTCAGCTCACATCTCTACTATTAACAAGCTCTGTAGTGAGTGTTTATTTGAAAGCATCTCTTCTTATTTTCCTTCAATCTTGAAGAAAAATACGTTCCAGTTGTTGTATATATTATGTAGAAATTGCAAGCTCTGTATTTCGAGCTTTTATTTTTATATCTTCGCTTTCATGTACTCTAAAGTTCACAATCAAGCTCGGTTTCTGCATATTCTATTCATTTTTATATTGCTTGACCTGCATTTCAATGGTCAAGGCCTTGCTTATTCTTCACTCTGTGATTTCATTTCACTTTCTGTGCTTTTCTTTTACCTGTCCATGCCATAAACATGAGATTCTCTCTTGAATTTTCTTCTATTTATCAATATATTTATGACCGTTCTGGGTTTTGAATTTTCTGTAAAAACTCATGAATA
>VDFB02359455.1:0-32727 GCA_007258455.2 Sequoia sempervirens
TAAAGCTATCTCTCTAACTGGCAATAGATCAGCTGATATTTCACAGCCTATGAACTGCACACACTGAAGATTGCACGTTCTCCAATGCAAGTTGAAAACTAGAACCCTTGGCTCTGTTCTCAGAAGAAAGACTTAGCAAAAATTCGACTTCAATCCTAATGGCTCGAATTCCAATGAAAAATCCTTATATTCCTCAAAAGTGCAACTTTTCTCAATTAGGTATCATTTAAATAAATTCGAACTTCTTTAAATTTTTCAATAGTTTTCAAACTCACTTTTAATTATAAATTATAATTAAAAATGGCCCCTTCAATGATGGTCGCCCCCTTGAGTCAAATCACTTAAGTTATAATATTAAAATATTATAACTTTATAATATAAGCTCCGAATAATTAATATTTAATTAATCAATTAAATATTAATATCTCCCTCAAAATATATCCGATTCACGAACTGTCTGAAGCTAGCGAATAAGTGAGTGATTCTGCACATGAAAAAACCATACTGCTCGAAATAGCAGGGGTGCTACACTGAGTGCCAAATACTGCTAAAAATAGCAATCCAGGCAAATGGTGTCCGAATGAGCTCGAACGAAAGCCAACTGATTAAACTCTGACAACCGAAGCCAAGCCAAGCTCCACCAAGACCCTCTATCCATCCTATCAGCCTACGAGGGTCGCATAATAGGCTAATCATCAGCTCTAAGAGATGTCAACTGGAAGGGGACATGACATGCATCATAGTGGTTTTAATCATGTGTCTTCCCATGAGAATTTCTCATTGGATTTCTTTGGCCCAAACCTATGGAACCTATTAAGCCCCATGAGGACTTCTTTTTCAAATCTTATCAAAAGTTTAAGGATAAGTGCATAGCATAGTTATCCCTTTGCAATATGCCTCAATCCATGATTGAGCCTCCCATCATTGATGAGACCATAACTGAACCAAAAGCCCTTCCAAGTAACCAAGACCAAACCATAGCAAATCCTTTGCCTATTTCCTGTAAAAGACCAAGAGATAACCATACAAGTCCCATTGTTCCTCCCAAAATTAAACAAGTTTAAAAAGTTAAAGAGAAAGTGGTTGAACAACCTCCCATGGTTCCTTTCGTTCCTCCCTCACGAGAAGAAAAGAAACCTATGGTTGATAAACCTGTGCCTACACAATCACAACTTGAAAACCATACAAAAAGAAACCAAAATGCTAGAGAGCGTAAGCATAGACATCACGCTATTTCTTGTCAGTTACAAGCAAAAGATGAATCAACAACTCAAAATCAAACAACAACTCAAACATTACATGATGATTCTCCACCTTCGCCGCAACAAGAAAATCCTATATCTCGACCACAACAAAAACAAGTACCTTCCATGGATATTATCATAAGACCTCTTGTTGTGATTAACTTGGATGATGATGATGAGACTGCTAAGATTGATGAGGAAGTGCATAATGAGCTAAATTTATTGTTTTCCTCTTCCATGAGCTTAGATAATAACAACCGTGATGATCCTTCTAAAAAGAGTGACTCACCACGTGTTGAACCTGGTGATGTCCCTAGTACGGAACTTGTTGTTGTCCCTTTGGCTAGTTATCCGCCTTTTGGATATGATAAACAAGATTGGGATGCGGACGACCTGCTATAGCTTGACTCGCATGTGCTTTACTAGTCTTTTTCTTTGTCTTCTTTTCATGTTCTTTGTCTGATTGTATGTGCCTAATGTGATCCCCAGTATCGTTTTGTTTGAAGTCTCTATGTTCATTCCTCTATTTGTATCTACATTCTTCTATGTCGTAAACCTGTATCTTTTCTCTTGTCTTGTGTTTTCCTTTTGGGGATGACACAAGGCATCGAGACATTTAGGTCTCTTCCATGTTGACCCAAAATCTTTTCTTTGTTTACGCTCTCTGTGTCATTCTTCTAGTTTTACGAGTATTTGGGAAATGATGATGTTTCCAAGCTCTATAATAACATTGTAGCAAAGGCATACACTAGCCCCAAATCCGTGGATCCCTTGTGTGTTTGGGATTTCATTTGGGGGCAACCCCTTTTCCTAACACGGCTTCATTTGGAAACATATGCATTGACATAGGGCTTTCCAAATAAGCTCTCATGTTTTCTTTATTGTTTAAGCATTTATCATTTTCTACTTTAAAGTAATTGCTCACAGCATGGTGTTTAGCAATTTCTTTAAAATGGGGGCATACAAATCCCCGCTCATTGTTTGTTTCAAAGTGTTGGTTAGAAATTCTATTAGATAGAATCTATTTAATAATATTAGAGAGAATCTATTTAATCAAAACATTGAGTCGCAATTTAAAAGATCCAATTCGAACAAATTGGATAAAATTGAATAATGTAACACAAGATGCAATTACCCAGCATTCATCAAGTTGGAGAATATGTCAGAAAAAAAGGTTGAATTGCTCTATTCTTCGAACTTTTGACAAGAAAAAGAATAATACTTTTGTATTGTCCATTCAGATCGAATACTTTCAACAAAGATTAGAATATCTTTTGTCCATTTCCAAACAAAACAATTTCAAAAATAGAGTGTTCAATCCAATTGAGTTATGGACTACTCAACATTGGGGTTGGTTTGGAAATCCCAATAAAATTTTTGAGAATAAAATTTATAAGGTTATCTCGGACAAGATTCAATTTTATAAGATTATCTGGGACGAGATTGTCAATCCGCAAAGAGAAAGAGAAAAATCAATTCCTAATCTTGAATCTCCGAGAATCGATCTACAAAAAACACTAGTACGATCAGGTTTGGATGAGAAGAAACCGATAATTGAATTGATTATTGACGTATTCGATAATGGAAAAAGTTACATGGAATTATCTAGTCTTTCGGCAATATTCGATAATTGGTTAAATCCCTTAAAACTATCTAATCAAAATTCATTGAGAGCTTCTTTTTGCAAAGCAAATACACTTGAATTTTTAGATTATTTACACCGTCCTCGTTTCAATTATAAAAAAAGATTAGCTTCTTACATAGAAAGGATTCATATCAAAAATAAGAATATAACATATGGACAATTATTCAATTTAGTTCCCAATTTAGTTCCCATTCATAACAATCCGTTTTCTTTGTATATTGCTGAAATAAGAGCTGTGTACTCAGAGAAAGAAACTATCTCACTCATAAAGTCACAAGTCAATATATTATTGGATAAATATTTACGTGACCAAGCATTAATCCATGATTCTCATCAATCGTCTAATTTACTTCATAAATTGAATTTATTGATTGATAGTAATATAGAAATTTCGATTAGAGATCTTTCTAAATATCCTTTAATAAGGCCACAAATTGTCAATTTTGACAAAAAGTCTTGCCATCCTTTTTTAAAGACCTCTGACCAGTATTCTAAAGACAAAAACAGTTTCGACAATCAATAAAATGAAAATTGTCTGAATTAACAGAAGTAAATGATCTTTGTGAAAAAACTACTTATGGTATGATATAAAAATATAGTTTCATTCTTGAAATAGAAGTATATAATGTTATAACTAACACGCGAAAATTCAATTAATTTGAATTATCCTTGCCATGAATGTCATAGTTATGCTATAATAACTAATAACCGGACCGGATAATTTTTTATTATGAACTTTGAACTTGTTTCGAACTTTCTAACTAACACTTGCCATGAACGCCATAGTTATGCTATAATAACTAATAACCGGACCGGATAATTTTTTATTATGAACTTTGAACTTGTTTCGAACTTTCGGTAGCTACGCTGGTCTAAGATATGCTGGCTTATAGTAGGTTACTAAAGAGGGGTTATCATTCTAGTTTTAGAATGTTCACTAAGTTAACAATGGTAAATATTGACATTTTTGTTTCCCAGGAGATTCGTGCAGCAGAAGATCCTGAATTTGAGACTTTTTATACAAAAAATATTCTTTTGAACGAAGGTATTCGTGCTTGGATGGCGGCTCAGGATCAGCCTCATGAAAACCTTATATTCCCTGAGGAGGTTCTACCCCGTGGAAACGCTATTTAATGGAACTCTACTGATATTTCACTGTATTCTATCCCACTTTCTCAATAGGTCAATCTATATAATCATTCTATTAATCTATATAAATAATCCACTATACTTATATGAATCATTCTCAAAGTTTTAACCAACTAATAGGTGTCTGATGATGACTGCTTTAGCTACTTTTATATTGCCATGGGTAGAGAGAACTTTACCAGTAATATTGTTTGGGTTATATTATGGGTTCTTAGCGACATTGCCAATTGGTCCAGCTCAGATGTATTTTACTTCACGTGATGTGTCTTCTTGGTGGTATCATTGGGTTTGATGTCCTTCAAGATTGTGACCTTTCTAAGCATATGACATTCCTCTTACTGGTAATGCTACGGATCACATTCCCTAAGTTGCGAATCTTTTATCCTCAACTAGTCCTCTATTGGAGACATTAGGCACAATGTTCCCTAAGGTGAGACCTTTCATGAACTAACCAAAATCCCTTTGAATATCCTACTACATGTATCAAGGCCACCAAGCATAACACAACTTGCTTGCCAGTGGAGCCTTTATGGTTTTCATGGCCACCAAGCATAACACACCTTGCTTGCCAGTGGAGTTGTTTTTGTTCATGAGTTCCTAGCATAATGCAGCTTGCTAGCCTTGTGAAGCTCGAAGTTACAACCCTTTTTCATGGCCACCAAGCATAACACACCTTACTTGCCAGTGGAGCCGTTTTTATTCATGAGTGTCTAGCATAATGCAGCTTGCTAGTCATATGAAGCTCGAAGTTCATATTGTGTGGCACCTTATTGAAGTTATCAAAAGGCATAACTTTGGTATGGTTAGTTAGCCACTTCTTGGGGCTCACCTAGTGGACAACGAATTTCACTAGCCCGTGTGAGCAGATGTTGTTTGCATAGTGGACAACGGGTTTCCACTTGTAAACGTTTTTAGACAAGCAACTAAGGCTTGATCCATATCCAAACGAACAAACAGTCGAGGCTTGATCCACCCTTTTTTCTTTCTTTCTTTAAATTTTTGACATTGTATGATTGAGTATCTTGTCATTGCTGCTACATAGTTAACAAAGGTATCTGTCTCTTTGTGCCTTTGTTGGTTTCTCATGAGATCTTAGATCTTGGGGGCTTGATCATCCTCCTTGTCATGTCCCCTTCTAGTTGACATCTCTCAGAGCACAGGATTAGCCTATTATGCGACCCTCGTAGGCTGATTGGATGGATAGAGGGTCTTGACGGAGCTTGGCTCAGCTTCAGTTGTCAGTATTTGATCAATTGGCTTTCGTTCGGCTCATTCAAACACTTTTAGCCTGAGTTGCTATTTTTAGCAGTATCTGGCACTCAGCGAGGGACCCCTGCTATTTTTAGCAGTATGGATTGATCATGTGTAGAATCACTTCCTTATTCGTCAGCTTCAGACGGCTCGTGCATCGGGTGAATATTTAGAGAGATATTAATATTTAATTGATTTAATTAAATATTAATTATTGGAGCTTATAATATAAAGTTATAATATTTTTATATTATAACTTAAGTGACTTGGCTGAAGGGGTCACCCAACATGGGAAGGGGCCAGTTATGATTATATTTTATAATTTAAATTTGCACCGGAGACTATTGAAATATTAAAAGAGAAGAAGTCGAATTATTTAATGATCCCTATTATTAAGGAAATCGCACTTTTCAAGAAATATAAGGTTTTGCATTGAAAGTCGAGCCCATTACGTTATTTGTGAATTGAAAATTGATCAAGTCTTGACCAGAGCACGGAAGCCAAGGGTTTCAGTATTAGAGCATTGGGGAACGAGCCATCTCCAGTGAAAGCGATTCAGAGGGTGTGAAATATCATCCGATTTATTGCCAGGCAGAGGGATTTCTTCACTCAGAAGAAATTACAGAGTTTCACACAGGTTTATATCTTTAGGTTTTTAGAGAGATATTCATCCAGAAGAGTTTTCTATAGTAAGGCGCCTATTTCACTTGGATCTAGAGATTCTTAGAAGGGCCGTACTATTTCATTTGTTGCTGTTGTGTACCAGGCCGTACCATCTGTGAAAGAGGCGTACTTTTGTCTCAAAGTAAATCGCCTTCATTCTTGGCAGACAGACTTCACAGTTAGGGGCGCATATATCATTAGCAGTTGTTTCTTCCTTCTGGCGCAAGAGAAAGGGCTCTATCATCTCAGCCGTACCATTTCCAGAAGATCATTTATTGCTGCAAAAACCCAAGTTCTTTTATAATAAATCATTGCCTTTTGATTGCATGTTAGTTGCTCCTATTTGTAATCATTCCAGAAGAATAATAAATAGACTGGCATCAGTATTTCCAATAGATTCTGTTATTTCCGGAGTTGAATAATTTTTATAGAATTTATTTTCAATTTCTTGCAAAATCGCATTATTGCATTTATGCTCAAAAATCACAAAACAATCAAAAACTTCAAAAACAAACAAAAAACGGTCAGATTCAGAAGACAGGGGAAACAAGGGTTTCTACAGTGGTATCAAAGCTAAATCCTGCCATCCTGAGGGTTTAGCAGTCTTATGCAGCCACAATAGATTCGGTCTCACAGGGATTACACACGCAGGCGAGCCTTGATTGACAGGCAACAGGGTTCGATCCGTCAGCCGGAAAACATGGCTGACAGAATAGATGTTCCTAGAAATGATATTCCTCAAAACCCTAGAGATCAGGACGATGCAGAGGTTTTACATGCACTCAGAGACTTACGAGTAGGTCAACGGCAGTCTAATGATGTATTACAGCAGTTGACAGTAGCACTTCAGAGATTGGGTACTCCGAGGAGACAGTCACCACATCGTGACGACGAGAGGAGTGAAGCAGGATCTCACAGGGCACCTAGGACAACCTCACGGATAGCAGATAGGCCCACTAGGCCTACTTTTGTGAGACAGGAGGCCGATGAGGCTATGGCAGGTGAGGAGCAGGAGGAGTTGTTCGCAAACACACTTATGGCAGCGAACGAGGAGTGGGAGTTAGTACCACCTGAGGTCAGAGAGTGGATTTTTTTTGACCGATTTGTCACTCAGAGGAGAGAACATAACAGAGGTCGACAGGACTGGAGACCTAGATATCAGAATAATGATCTGAAGCATGCAACAAACAGGCTCAATCTAGTGATGTTCGATGGTAGTGGTAAGGTCACAGCTCAGGCCTGGATTAGTAAGCTAGACACATTCCTCACATTGCGTCCGATGGCTGAGAGAGATGCTATTAGATATGCGACACTGCATCTTGAGGGAGTGGCTTACGACTGGTGGCACCACGGTATGGTGACGCTACAGCATGACAGGATCACATCATATCAGGAGTTTGTGGACAGGTTGGTGGAGCGGTTTGATAGGAAGGATCCAGAATCCTACTTTAGAGACTTGGCTCAGTTGAGACAAAGTGGCAGCCTGGAGTCGTATATTGGTGACTTTCAGAAGTTATCAGTTATGGTTCCGAATATTTCAGAGAGATGACTTGTGGTACTCTTCATGGAGGGTTTGACAGAGCCATTGAGAGGTTGGATCAAAGCCTTTGATCCTCCTTCATTACAGGAAGCGATGAAGAAGGCACGTAGTATGGAGTTGGCAGCACCTTCCAGTAGATTCAACTCCAAAGGTTCTTCTTTCAGGGACAATAAGGGTTTTAACAGAAACAGAGAGAAGTCTGATTTTAACAAAGAAAAATCAGATTCTAAGAACGATTCAAAGGGTAAATCAGCAGCACCACCTTTGGATCGAGAGGCCCTTAACGATCTACGCAGGAAGAAGCTTTGCTTCTACTGCAAAGGTCCCTATGACACCAATCACGATTGTCCTTTGAGGCCTAAGGGCAAGGCAAATCGAGTGATGTGGGCGTATTATGAGGATTCGGAATTGATTGAGGCAGTGAGGAGGAGGACAAATTGAGGTGACTTGAGACCTAAGAGTAGAAATGATGAGGCTTGGGAGATCAGGCCGCATATCCTGGCATTCAATGAGGAGGAGGCTCATTCAGTTCATTGAGGTGGTAAAGCGGTGGAGGTGTTACCGCTGTGATCCCAGGGAGCCACGCATTTCATAGATGCTAGATTTGTTGAGAAACGAGGACTCATCACTGAGGAGTTCGAAGGTATTCGGGTTAAGGTGGCCGACGGATACACTCTTAGGTGTGAACGCATGATCAAGGATCTCCCCTTACGCTTGAACAATTATGAGTTCAAGGCTGATTACTACGTAGTGAACATGGGAGACATTGATTTGGTCTTGGGCATGAAGTGGCTTCATTCACTTGAGGAAGTCACTCTTCGTCTCAAGGACATGGAGATCCGTTTTGATGTTGACGGGAAGACACACATCCTAAAAGCAATTCGGGACAACAACATCAAAACAATTTCTTTTAGGTAGGATGGAGAATATGCGTGCGACATTAGAGTGAACAAGTGCACAGCACCTACATCTGAGGAAGGGACAGAGGCTAAGTATCATCAGGACATTTATGATTAGAGTCAAAGCATGATAAAGGTATTACATTGATATTCACTAGGGGAGACCTCGGGCGGGGGGCATTAGGCATGTTGAGGCTGAGGGCTAAACTGGATTATGATTACGCCCTATAGACATCCTAAACGGCTGAAAGATGAGATCGAGAAAACGATCAAGGAGTTACTTGCTATAGGTCACATTCGACCTAGCAAATCACCATTCACTTCTTCAGTTGTTTTGGTAAAGAAGAAGGATGGCACCTTACGCATGTGCATTGACTACAGAGTCCTGAATAAGAGGACTATCAAAAACAGGTATCCAATACCTCGTATAGACGAGCTTATTGATGAACTCCATGGTGCATGCTACTTCACGAAAATAGACTTGGAAATTCAGTGTATTCGTGGGGTTAAATGGCCGAGGACATCTAGAAACTGCCTTAGTTGTCATTAGCTGGAGCGCCAGGTTAGTAGTGATGCCATTTTAGGCTCCTCTTGCTACATTACATTTAGGTCCACGATGAGAGCAGGGGTTTCATTCACTACTGAGGAGATTCGTATTGGTCTTCTTCGATGATATCCTTATTTACAGCAGGACTTGGCAGGAGCATTTGGCTCACTTGGAGACCGTGTTGAGTATTCTGGAGAGGGAGTCCTTGTACGCCAAAGAATCCAAATGTGATTTAGGGATGACGGGTGTTATATTTAGGTCACATTATGGAGTGGAGAGGGAGTGCGGATGGATCACAGAAAGATCCCGTGCTATTATTAGTAGCCTACTGCAAACTGACTACGGTTAGGAGGGTTTCTACATGTTTGTCAGGTTCTATCGCGGATAAGTGAATGGTTCTTCCACGACGTAAAATGTAACTGATTCTGCGAAGAAGGGTGCATTTATTTGGACTCGAAGGCAGGGAGTGTTTGCCAAGTTAAAGGAGTTGATGACTACATACTTACTTGTTGGCACTACAGGCTTTTGAAGCTTCGAGGCTTAGGTCGCGATGCATCGGTGAGGGCATTGAATCGCGGTGCTTATGCAGGACAAGCACCCTATTGTATACGAGAGTCGTAAACTCAGAGGGCCAGAGAGACTTTACAACATTTACGATAAGGAGATGCTCGCTATAATGCATGCCTTAGCAAAATTTAGGCAATATCTTGTTGGCAGCAAATTTTGCATCAAAACTGACCACAACAGTTTGAGACACTTCTTAGGGCAGCGAGATCCTCATGCGTCGGTAGTGGGAGTTGAAGTGCCGAACCTATGACTTTGATATCGTATATCAAAGGTACACGGTATGGCTTGATGCTCTTTCCACGCGAGGCCTCATTTGGGCTCTATGGTTCCGCATTTGAGGAGGATTGGAGCCATGATTGTGGCGAGTATGCCAAGGATACTTTGGGCCTCGGCATTGTTGAGGATCGGCGATTGATGCAGTGCAGCTTGTGAATAGCTTGATCATTTACAAGAGCGGGATTTATTTGATCGAGGTTGGTGAAGAACATTGTCATGCGAGCCTTTCATGACGTGCCTACAGCAGGACACCCCGGGTATTTCAAAACCTACAGACAGATACGGGAGAGATTCACATGGAAAGGACTTAAGGCAGATGTTCTTCAATACGTGCGTGAGTGCCCTGTTTGTCAGCAGAACAAGCAGGAGAACACGTACCCGGCAGGTTTATTGCAGCCACTTCCGATTCCTGACAGGAAGTGGGAATGTCTGTCGATGGATTTCATTATGGGCTTGCCTAAAGCCCAAGGGCGAGATTGCATATATGTGGTTGTGGATCGGCTAACGAAGTATGCCCACTTCTTTTCGATTACCACTACCTACACAGCTACATAGGTAGCAGAGGTCTTCTTCCGTGAGGTATTCAGACTACATGGGTTGCCTCGGAGCATCGTGAGCGACAGAGATAGTCGGTTCTTGAGTCACTTCTGGCAGGAGGTGTTCAGACTTTGTGGGACCGAGCTTACACCGAGCACCAGTTACCACCCGCAGACAGATGGGCAGACAGAGATAGTGAATAAGTGGGTGGAGGGTTACCTCAAGAATTATATTGCAGGGCAGCAGAAGGCATGGGTCAAATGGATTCATTTGTGTGAGTATTGCTACAACACGACATTCCATATGACCATTCAGATGTCCCCTTTCATGGCATTGTATGGGTATGAGGCGCTAAGTTTTTTGGATTTGCTACTGAGTGATAGTAGAGTGCCGAGCGCTGGAGACTTGTTACAGGAGAGTCAGGATACTATGAGGACTCTCAAGGAGAATATTGCCAAGGCACAAAATCAGCAAAAGCAGTATGCAGATCAGAAGAGGACGGAGAGGCATTTTGAGGTGGGCGACATGGTTTATCTTATGCTGCAACCCTACCGTCAGTCTACTCTGAGGAAGAGTGGGTCAGAGAAGCTTAAGCCATGGTATTACGGTCCTTTCAAGATCCTGAGGCGTGTTGGAGAGGTGGCTTATGAGCTTGAGCTTCCGGCAGAGAGCAGGGTACACAATGTTTTTCACGTATCACGTCTCAAGAAGGCGTTGGGACACCGTGTAGTACCATCTACAGTTCTACCTCCCTTAGATGATGAGGGAAAGTTGATTCTAGTACCTGAGTCTATCTTGGAGTACAGAGAGAGACAGTTGCGTAGGAGGACTATCAAGGAATATCTAGTGAAAAGGAGAGATTTGCCTGTGGAGGATGCTACATGGGAGAGCGAGGATATTCTGCAGCATCCGGGGTTGAGATTGCTTGAGGACAAGCAATTTCAGGAGGGGCGGACTGTCATGTCCCCTTCTAGTTGACATCTCTCAGAGCACACGATTAGCCTATTATACAACCCTTGTAGGCTGATGGGATGGATAGAGGGTCTTGACGGAGCTTGGCTTGGCTTCAGTTGTCTGTATTTTATCAGTTGGCTTTCATTCGGGCTCATTCGAACACTTTTAGCCTGAGTTGCTATTTTTAGCGATTATCGGCACTGTGAGGACCCTGCTATTTTATGATATGGATTGATCCGCGTCTGGGGAATCCTTATTAAATGACGAATATTTCATTGCATCGGGTGAATATTTAGAGAGATATTAATATTTAATTGATTTAATTAAATATTAATTATTGGAGCTTATAATATAAAGTTATAATATTTTTATATTATAACTTAAGTGACTTGGCTGAAGGGGTCGCCCAACATGGGAAGGGGCCAGTTATGATTATATTTTATAATTTAAATTTGCACCGGAGACTATTGAAATATTAAAAGAGAAGAAGTCGAATTATTTAATGATCCCTATTATTAAGGAAATCGCACTTTTCAAGAAATATAAGGTTTTACATTGAAAGTCGAGCCCATTACGTTATTTGTGAATTGAAAATTGATCAAGTCTTGACCAGAGCACGGAAGCCAAGGGTTTCAGTCTTAGAGCATTGGGGAACGAGCCATCTCCAGTGAAAGCGATTCAGAGGGTGTGAAATATCATCCGATTTATTGCCAGGCAGAGGGATTTCTTCACTCAGAAGAAATTACAGAGCTTCACAGAGGTTTATATCTTCAGGTTTTCAGAGATATTCATCCAGAAGAGTTTTCTACAATAAGGCGCTTATTTCACTTGGATCTGGAGATTCTTAGAAGGGCCGTACTATTTCATTTGTTGCTGCTGTGTACCAGGCCGTACATTTTTGTACCAGGCCGTACCATCTGTGAAAGAGGCGTACTTTTGTCTCAAAGTAAATCGCCTTCATTCTTGGCAGAAAGACTTCACAGTTAGGGGCGCATATATCATTAGCAGTTGTTTCTTCCTTCTGGCGCAAGAGAAAGGGCTCTATCATCTCAGCCGTACCATTTCCAGAAGATCATTTATTGCTGCAAAAACCTAGGTTCTTTTATAATAAATCATTGCCTTTTGATTGCATGTTAGTTGATCCTATTTGTAATCATTCCAGAAGAATAATAAATAGACTGGCATCAGTATTTCCAATAGATTTTGTTATTTCCGGAGTTGAATAATTTTTACAGAATTTATTTTCAATTTCTTGCAAAATCGCATTATTGCATTTATGCTCAAAAATCACAAAACAATCAAAAACTTCAAAAACAAACAAAAAACAGTCAGATTCAGAAGACAGGGGAAACAAGGGTTTCTACACTCCTTGACCTTTGTCATCTTTCCAACAATTGTACAACTAAAACTCTCTTGATTGTCTACTTTAGTGTGAGTTTGACGCAAGCTCATCCTCTCACAAAAGTGGGGACTAAATGTAATGTCGAAAATTGTACTCATTTATATTCTCACACATTGTTTGGGTCCACTCAATTAAATTGGATTTAATTATGCCTTAATAAGTCCTATTTTACATCTACAAGCCTAATAAATTACATTTTCTGAAGGGGAAATCCGAAAATAATTAATGCCAACACATAATTAATTCCTTGAGCAATGTGTTCCAGGAATAGGGACCTGGGACTTATTTTCCCATGGGCGAATCAGTCCTCCCTAGGCCTTTGAAACAAAATTTAAAGTCCCCGAATTCAAATTTCAATGTCGGCTTGTAATGTTGAATTTTCGGGAAATTAAAGATCATTTAGATACCTATAAATACAAGGTCTTTTTATCAATTCACTATCTAGAATTTTGATGAGACTTCACAAGAGCAAATATTATGATCAAGGGTATTCAAGAGCAGATTTATCAATGATTTATTGCAGCAAGCAAGATCTCAAGCATCATGTCAAGGTCTTTTGCAAGCATGCATGTTTTTGGAGCTAACATTGTGATGTAGGTTTCAAGATCCAAGTCAAACATTCAAATCAAGATTCAAGTATCAAGATCCACATCCATTGAAGCCATTTCATGCAAGATCAAGATCAAAATTTCAGTCCTCCAAAGGTTTATTCAAGGGTTTGTTGAGTTGCAACATAGCACTTGTTCATTCATCATTCCTTTCATATTTCATTATTTCAATTCAAGGTTTAATTACCCAAACAGGATTTGACCAAGTTAAACCCCCATTCACCAAAAACAAACAATTTTTCCCTCTTGTATTTAAGTTGCAAATCTTAGGTTGAAGAAGGATTGAAGATCTCTTGAAGAGAAAAGTTGCAAAGTTGTCAAAGTTGCAAAAAGTTGTCATTTTGTTGTCAATTCACGAAATCTCACCTATAGAACTTATTTCCAACTATCCAACATTGAAACCCGGATCAAATGGAAGCTACAAACTGACACCAGGGGATCCAGAAAGCTGAGTAAAACCTCTGTACAAAGACCCATTCGCCTATGGGCGAATGAGTCCTAGGTAGCCTCCCGAAATTGCATTTTGGTGACAGGTACACATCACTCTGCCATTTCCAGATTTGTTGTAACTTTGATGTTTTTGTCTGTATTATGATTTCAATTGAAGATGCAAGTGTTAGCTTGCATAATTGTGGTGATCTACTATTTTTAGCTTTTCTCCCAAATAGCACCCACAGTGAACTTTGATGTCCACCTCAAAAGATGAATTGGGTTTTCGTCCAACCCACCTACTCAAGGGTTTCCATCCTCAAGATTTCTAAAAGCTATGCTCTCAAATTTGCTCCCGATAATAATTTTTCTAAGATAATAAATTTCCTTCTCAACTTTCCTTTTATACTTCACCACTAATTAAATATTTTGCCATCATAAAGTCACTTTTTTGAACATATTTATTTAATAAAGTCTATTGGCCCATGCTGCTTGTTAAACCAAAAGGTCGACCCATTAATTTCTGATACAAATGCCAGAGTTAATGGATCCATGGGAGGGGATTAGTCCATGTCACAAACCCCGAAGGGGGACACTGAATACTGTTCAGCAATCCCCCCATCAGCGTTACCCAAGGGGATTCGAACCCAACACCTTTGGCTCTAATACCACTATTGGCCTATGCTTGTCGTTAAACCAAAAGGTCAACCCATTATTTTTTTATACAAATGTTGGAGTAAATGGATCCACAGGAGGCGATTAGTTCATATCACGAACCTCGAAGGGGGACATCGAATATTGTTCAACAAAGTCACTTTATAACATTAATTAATTAAATAAATTTAAACATTCACAATAATATATTTAGGACCATTTATTATTTAATTAAATTAACTTAGTGGTGACTATTTAGGAGTCGGGGACATTACAAATTTATTATCATACATGCTTTCTGACATCAGGTATGATTCGTTTACTTTTGTTTTATGTGGCACTAATTCATTGGTGTAAAGGGCACTACATGTTTCAAACCTTTCAATCTATCTTAAGAGCATCCTCATCTTTTTCTCATTTATATATTAGTTATTACTGTTGGTTGAACATTTTAGCCGCAAAACATTTAAATAGCTAAAGCCTAAAATATCTCACAAGTCTTATACTTACATGTTACTGAGTTGAATAATTATGGAGCTTCCCATTTCTATTTTGACTTTCCTATTATTTGATCCTATCAGTTGTATAACGGTAGGTAGCAAGAGGGGCATGATTTAGTTCTTACTAAAAACATCAATTTTCCCTAATGCTATTATCATTTCTTAATATTAGACATGAGAATTGTTATGATATACATCATTGTCACTTAAATTCTTAGGGTATCTATCTTTATGATGTGATCACCATAATCTCTCTTTATTATTGGGTTAATATGGTACATCTACCCATTACTTAGATTGATGGCTTAATTGCTCAGTATGTACATGGACTTTAACATTCAAAATCATGGCCAAACTGAAATTCCTCAAATTGGTGTCAAGTCTGAGCTTAAGCATAGAACTCTTTGTACACATCAGTTCAAATAATATATACTCATTTAATGCATCTCTTTTGATGAAAACAAGGCCAGAAAACGAGTGAAATTATAAGCTCTCAAAGTTATCACAAGAATCAAAGTTTTCAAGTTTCTTTACAAAGTGGGAGAAAAGGATGCCTGATCTTTTGTATTACAATTACTTGGTAATATTTGATTAAGATATCTTGTGACTTCAGAAAAAAATTGAATGTAACTTACAAACATATCTTCGGTACTAAAGATTTGAATATGAATGTATAAATACAATATATTATATAAAAACATGTCAATCTTGTCCATGCATATGTTACTTCTATCTTTCATGGGGCTCAACTATCTTTTGGGGGGATTCTATCTGATATGTGAATGCACATAGAATGCAAAGCCATATGTGACGTGAACATGAATACTGAATTCAGAAGTGTAGGTTGTTAGATGAGGCATGTAATCAAACACAAGGAGTCCTAGTTTTTATTTAAAGAAAAAAGTTTGGTCAACACTCTTCAAACTAATTAACTGGCCCCGTTAGATGAAGTAGAGCTAAAGCAGTGTTAAAAGAATTGCTAGGACTCACCTGGACTCTACGATTCCTGAGGCAAGCGACCCTCAATGAGTCTAGGAGTCTTGGTTGCCGAGTACTTGCCAAACTCACTAAGTCTAGGATCTCGCTAGGTAGACTCGGCCATTTTAGATTTTTTTTTTTTTTTCAACTTACAACTTTCAATGCTTGTTTAGCTTATGACATGCCCATCTAGGATTTACAAAAAATTATGAAAATGGTGTGCACCATGAAGGTCCGTGTGGTTTTGAAGGTCTTTCGTTGCACCCAAAACCCCACAAGGGACATTGCCCCTTGACTCTACTAAGAGCGTTGTCCCCAGATCCCCATCAAAACTATAAGTCTAACCAAGTAATAGGCCAATGATGAATCATGATCATAAAATCTACAAAATACATATCCCCTGTTGCAAAGCTATGCATCTTCACAATCAAAGAGTATCTTATTTCAAACATTGGACAACTTGTTTAGTATACAAGGACTGCCATAGGTAAAGTTGTCATGCTACAGTCATTGTACTATTGAATAAAAGTTAAGTCATAGTGTGATGACCTGTTTTATTCCCTAAATCACAGCTCTAATATCAAACCCTAGGCACTCCTTATAAAAGACAATCAGAATGCAATGAAGAGAGCCAACCTACAAAAGAAAAAAATATAAATTAAAAGATCAGTGATTTATATAAAGGTAGGGCCGATTGAGTAATCTGTATTACAAAACAAATCACAGCAAAACATGTAATTATTCATTGGGAAATTTAATTAAAATAATGCCTAAAACTTATGTATGGGCCGACCTCCCCCCCTGCCACCCCCTTCCCCTACCCCTCTTGGGAGTACGATTGGCCAAGTCAAGGAGAATTTCATGGCAGCGATCAATAATCTCCAAAAGGACAGCGATTCAATAAGATGCAGAATTTTTTCTAACTTATTACTAATCAATTTAGTCAAGAGGCAGTGCTTAAACAAAGAGGGGTGCATCCCTTGTAAGAGGTGCATTGGTTATATAGGGGTGTGAATATTCACCCCACGTTGTCATAACCCCAAAAAGAAAGAATGATAAGATATCTTCCATTCTCACATAAGGGATATATATTTAACAAAAAAATGCCATATATTTCTATAAGTCATAATTTATATATATATATATATTGAACCATTTGAATTATTATCAAAATGATATAATCGGTCCTTACCTTTTTGCTTACCCATGTTATATGATGCTTCGATTAAACACTTTATAAATGTGCCTTAACTAATCACGTGATGCACCTCCTAGCAATGGGACGCGACTGAGGAAGAGGTTGCGACTGAGAGAGGACATAACGTTTCATCCCCTAGAAATAAGAGGGGAGACGGAAGGCCCAGACGAACAAGGAAGAAGAATCGAAGGTAGAAGAGAATCGCGGCATCAAGAATATTTGTGAGTTCTCACTTAGCGTTAATGTTTAATTTTCCCAAGTCACGGCATAATAATATTTTCAGGATTTTGTATGACTCATATCTATATAATCCGACCTTTGTGTGATTACATCCTCAGTCAATCTCAGCAAACGTCCCAGCTACCTTTACTATCCTTACCTATTGAACTGAATTCGCCCTAAGGCATCTATTATGAAATCTGCTCCAATGAACAACAACATCCCGAATTGAGCGGATTGTGTAGTTATGAATGCCTACAGATCCACCATGGTTTATCTGCTGTAAAGATAGTGATTGATTTCTGAGTTTTAGCCATTAGATCAAACTCATGTTAGAAATTATACTAAATTTATAGACATGAATACTAATTTATTAATTTCTGCACTTTAATGGATTCTCATGTTTGAACTCATTGCTACTGTATGCATATACTGAACTGATCTAAGTTGTAGGACTGCATCAATCTGTAAAATAAGAGGGATCATTAAAGGACAACAATCTGGTTATCTGGACTTTGCATTCTGTTCTATTCTCATACTGAATTATATACTTATGTGGGAATCCTCAGAACATATTGAATGAAAATACAAGCAATAATGATTGCATATCTGGAAATTATATAGAGCTGTCTGTATTCTGTTTGTCATCCTAACAGGAGAGGTGAATCATAACTTAAGTGGTTTGTCTAAAAACTCCATCTAGGTTCCGCCCCATTGGCTTGAAGCAAGGGTTGGGCATTCTACCCCACGGACCCAAAGCAAGGGTTGGGTCATGGAGGGATGGGGGTTCCGCCTAGACTTTTTGCCCCGCAGGCCTGAGATAAGGGTTGGGCAATAGGAGGTGGTAGACCGTTGGCCCCTTAAGGATTCTCCTCTCTTGATGGGCTGAATAATTTCTTCTTCTGTTTAAAATCTGCAAGTACTGTTATGTTTGATTTCTGGATATTGGATGTTAATGCTAACATGTAGGAATGTGGCTTGTACATAAATGATGATGCAGGACTTTGACCATTGCGAAGGATCCTTGGGAGGGGGAAATAAGGCCTCAAAATCCTTGTCAAACAACAACCTTAGAGTCAGCTAGTTAAGGGAACATCAAAGTGGTATCAGAGCACCTTTCCTACTATTCCGTGGGAAATCATCAAAACCTACCACTAAAGGGGCTCTAGGAATAACAACCTTGAAAATGACCTCATGGGTGATCCACTAAGAGATGAGCTTAGGGCCTTCATGGAGAATAGTGAGAACAGAGCCCAAACCTTAATAGAACAAAATGAGAAAACCAGCCAAGCCTTACTACAGGCCCTCCAAAATCTAAGCAACATTCATGCAAATGAGGCCAACTCCAACCTCTCTGAGAACAACCATACCACACCTGCTCGGGAAACAAGTTCTAGACCCACTCGCCCCCCTTTCTTGCTAAATGAAGAACCCAAGAAGGGAAGCAATCCCAATAGTTCCCCGGTAGAAAGTGTTGATGAGATTTTGGTAGCCTATTATAGGCTAGAACCTGAAATGAGGGAGCTTGTGTCATTTAAGGACTATTGTGAAGCCAAACAAAGAAACACCCATAGAAGGGAAAGGAATGAGTAAATTGACAAAGAACTCAAGAATAGGATCAACAAATTAACCATTCCCAACTTTGATGGAGAAGGTAAGACCACCACCCGATCATGGGTACAAAAATTAGATACCTACCTATCCTTAAACCCAATGACAGAAGCAAATGCCATCGAGTTTTCCATTCTTCACCTAACCGGGATGGCCCATGATTGGTGGCATCACGGTCTCATAACTCAAGGCCATCAACAAGTTACCACTTACGATGACTTTACGCAAAGGTTGATAAAAAGATTTGACCAAAAGCACCCGGAATGGTACTTTAGGGAGCTCACTCAATTAAGGCAACAAGGCACAATAGAAGACTATGCTACTTAATTTCAAAAGTTAGCCATCATGGTTCTAGAGATTTCTCAAGAAAGACTCACCTATCTTTTCGTAGAGGGCCTAAGGGGAACAGTCAAAAGCATGGTGGGTGCATTAGAACCTACCCGCTTAGATGAAGCTATCCAAAAGGCCATGAAATATGAAGAAAATTGGCCAATAGACAAACCCAAGAAATTCACTTCATCTTCCAAACCTTCTCATAAAGAAGAAAGAGACAAAAAGGGGGAAAATACGAGAACATGCCCTTGGTACAAGGGGAAGAAGGACAAAGACCATTGGTGTAGGAAAATGGATAAACTGAAGAGAAAGGGACTGTGTTTTAGATGCCAACAACTGTGGGGACAAGACCATAGATGTAGTGGCAAAGCCCACCAACTCGAGGCTCACCCAAGTGAGGTGTATCCAAACAAGAAGGCTAGAATTGAGGAATAGAGTCAAGCAATGTTAGCCACCATCTCCCAAGCCTCTAAACATAGCCCTTTCCGCATCAAAAGTGCACTCTTGGGACAGAGTTATCACCTTGGTAGACAGTGGAGCCTCTCATAACTTCATCGACCAAAGAATAGTAAACCAAAGGAAGTTAAGAACCAAGAAATTTGAAGGTTTTGAGGCGACAACACCCACCGGTGCTAGGGTGTCATGTACTACCTTAGTACCCCAATTGAATGTCCTCCTAAGGGATCACCTCATCACAGAAGACTTCTATGTAGTTCCCCTAGATGCCAACATTATCTTGGGAACCCCATGGATTTACTCTTTAGGTTGCTTTATGTTTGATCTTCCCAACCAAATCACCTGTTTCCAACACCAAGGACGAGAAGTCATCTTAAAAGGTCTACCTGACGGATCTCCAAAAGTGGTCTCATGTAAAAGAATGGAAAGGATTTTTAGGCAAAGGCAAGGAGAATGCGCCGCCCAATGTAAGATACTTGACAAGAGCACCACACAAGGGAAAGCCATCCACATTGAAATTCAGCCTATCATCAAAAAATATGGGATGGTGTTCGAAGAGATTCCACTGGGATTGCCACCTAAAAGAGGATTTGAACATACTATAGAATTGGAAGAAGCGGCAAAACTGGTCATAACCACTCCTTACCGTCACCCCCATAAGTACAAAGAGGAGATAGAGAAAACCATTAAAGACTTGCTAGAGATGGGACATATTCAACCCAGCTCCAGTCCGTTTGCATCTTTTGTGGT
Organism: Sequoia sempervirens; assembly: GCA_007258455.2. Lineage (NCBI taxonomy): Eukaryota > Viridiplantae > Streptophyta > Pinopsida > Cupressales > Cupressaceae > Sequoia > Sequoia sempervirens. The sequence continues at coordinate 20,411 of VDFB02359455.1, forward strand.
CCTCGTTAAGAAGAAACATGGCACTTTTAGAATGTGCATAGATTATCGGGCTCTAAACAAAAAGACCATCAAAAACTACTACCCCATCCCCCGAATTGATGAACTCCACGGGGCAAGGTACTCTTCCAAAATTGATCTTCAGTCTGGATATCATCAAATAAGAATGAGGAAAGAAGACGTGCCAAAAATAGCATTTTGATGCCACTATGGGCATTTTGAGTTCCTAGTCATGCCTTTTGGGCTCACAAATGCTCCAGCCACTTTCCAATCATACATGAACCACACTTTCCGCAAGCAGCTCAGAAGGTTCCTCCTAATAATCTTCGATGACATTCTTATATACAGTAAAACATGGGAGGAGCACCTTCAGCACATCGATGAAACCCTCAAAATCCTGGAGCAAGAGTCACTATATGCCAAAGTGTAGAAACCCTAGTTTCCCCCTAATCCTGAATCCGATAGTTTTTGAAGGTTTTTCTGAAGTTTTGGGTTTTTGAACGTTTTTGACGTTTTTGCATGAATAATAAAGATGGCGATTTTTGAAAGGGGATTACAAATAAATCTTATAAAATAATTCAACTCTGTAAATAACAAACCCTAGCACTAATACTGAAGCCAGTTCATATATTATTCTTCTGAAGACGATTACAAAGATACCCAGATACATGCAAGATGAAAAGAAGCAATGATTTATTAAAAACATGATTTCTGTAGCAGCATTAAATGAAGCTGAGAATGGTACGGCTGCAAAAGTCTAAGCCCTCTCTTCTCCTGTCTGGTGATCACGGAGGACTCCAGCTACTCCTGCGTCCATGGTGAAGAAGATTGCTTGCCTGAGAGATAGGCGCTTTGAACAGAAACAAGATCTCGTCTTCAGCTGTTGGTACGGCCAGAGTACAGAAAGTACGGCCTGGTAAATGTCAGCAACAAATAAGAATTCGTACGGCCTCTTTAAGTTACTTCAAATTCCTCTGAAAGATGCGCCTAAAAGCAAGAATGACTTCTGAATGCAAAAGGGTCTGGACTCTGCAAACTAAACACTTTTCCCCATGATGGTACGGCCTCCTGAAGAAGTACGGCCTGTCAGAAAATAACTACAAGAAAGTACGGCTGAGTAAATAAGTTTCTTCTCCCTCTTTCTGGTGCTCTGGAGTGGACACAACTTTCAAGGCGCCTCCAACTGATGAATAAGAATGACCTTGATGAAAACGTTTGGCTCCCTTCTGTGAATATGCCCTTTTATGATAAGTACGGCCTGTACAAAACAGTACGGCCCTGGTACAACAAATATTTAATTCCCAATAAATGGTACGCCCTTTGATGAATCTCTACAATCTCTGAAATAGGCGCCTGAGACGATTGGAAATACTCTGGATACAAATCACTGAAGAATCTCTGATAATAAGCAATCTCTAAAGCTCTGTAGTTTACTCTGAATGAGAAAACCTCTGCTGGCAACAAATCAGATGTTATTTCACATCCTCTGAATTGCGTCGATGGAGATGGCTCGTTCTCCAACGAATTACGAACTCAAACCCTAAGGTCTTCGTTCTCTGGCAACGCCTGATCAATTTTCAATTCTCAAAAATGTCATAATGGCTCTCTCTCCAATGCAAAACCTTTATTCTTCTCAAAAGGGCGAATTCCTTAATAATAGGGATTATTAAAATATTGACTTTTAATTCTTTAATTATTTTCAATAGTCTCCGTCAAATATTTTAATATTAAATTAAACGTCAACTGGCCCCTTTTAATGTTGGGCGCACCCCTCAAGGCAATCACTTAAGTTATAATTAAAAATTATAACTTTATAATATAAACCATTAAATAATTAATATTTAATCAATACAATTAAATATTAATATTTTCCTCGTTACTCATCTGATTACCGATCCGTCTGAAGCTGACGAACTCTGAAGTGATTCCGGATGCCGCCAAATCCCTACTGCTAAAAATAGCAGGGGTCCCACTCTGCCTGCCAGGAACTGCTAAAAATAGCAATTCTGCAAAAGGTCTCCGATCGAGCCCAAACGAAAGCCAATCGATCAAAACTGCCAATCTGACGCTGAGCCAAGCTCCGAAACGACCCTCTAACCACTCTGTCAGCCTACGAGGGTCTCATGATAGGCCAATCTCACGATCTCTGATGCTCGCCAAAAATGGGGACATGACACAAAGCATCAAAATGTGAATTTGGCTTGGAGGAGATATTGTCTTTAGGGCATAAAATCAATGCCCAAAGGGTGAGCGTGGATGAAGAGAAAATTGCCGCCATCAAGGAGTGGCCTAAGCCCAAATCTCTCACACAATTAAGGGGCTATGTGGGATTATGCAATTACTACAGGCGTTTTGTAAAGGGGTTCTCCAAAATTATAGCCCCCCTCACTAACCTAACCAAAAAAGGAGCTTTCTCATGGAATGAAGTAACCCAACAAGCCTTTGAAAAACTAAAGGATGCCATGAGTTCTTGCCCAGTTTTGGCCATCCCCGACTTCACCTTACCCTTTGAACTGCAATGCGATGCATCGAGAGAAGGGATTGGTGCAGTTCTAATGCAAAATAAGCACCCTATAGCATTTGAAAGTCGCAAGCTTACTCAAGCAAAAAGAGACTACCCCATTTACGATAAAGAAATGTTGGCTATAACGCATTCCTTGGCCAAATTCCGCCAATATTTAGTTTGCATAAAGTTCTATGTGAAAACTAATCATAATAGCCTAAGATATTTTATGCAACAAAAGGACTTAACAATCGTCAGCAAAAATGGGTTATCCGCATACAAGCCTATGAATTTGATATCGAGTATGTAAAAGGGACCAACAATGTGGTAGCAGACGCCCTATCAAGGCAAACATGCATGGAGACCATAACCAGCATAGCAGCGGACTAGAAATATGACATCATTTCAGAATATGCCAAAGATCCTCAAGCTAATGAAATCTTGGAGGGACATTTCCCTAATGAAGAATACAAGGTAATTGAAGAAATCATCATATATAAAGGCAGAATCTATCTAGTACCCAGCTCCAAAGTTAAAGAGAAGATCCTTAAGGAGTATCATGATAACCCACTAGCAAAGCACCAAGGGTACTACAAGACATATAAGCAAGTGAGAGGGAGAAGTACTCATGGAAAGGGCTCAAGAAGGATGTGTTGAAATATGTGCAAGAATGTATGATTTTCCAAAGAAATAAGACAGAACAAAACCACCCAACCGGACTCTTGCAACCATAACCTATTCCCAACTAGAAGTAGGAGAGTATCTCAATAGATTTTATTACAGGGTTGCCCAAAACTCAAGGGAAAGATTGTATATATGTGGTGGTTGATAGACTCACCCAATATGCTCACTTCTTTGCCATATCCATGGATTATAAGGCACCCCAGGTGGCAGACTTATTCTTCAAAGAGATCTTTAAGTTCTATGGCCTCCCAAGAAACATTGCCAGTGACCGGGATAGCCGGTTTATGAGCCAATTCTGGCAAGAACTTTTTTGATTGTCGGGGACGACTCTGACACCAAGTACCAGCTATCATCCCCAAACGGATGGGAAAACCGAGATTGTCAATAAATGGATAGAAAGCTACTTAAGGAATTATGTCACTGGACAACAAAGTGCATGGATCAAGTGGCTACATCTGGGAGAATATTGTTACAATACGACACATCACATGTTCATTCAAATGAATCCTTTCAAAGCATCATACGGATATGAACCCACCGCTTTTGGAAGCTTGATTATTCAAGAAAGTCAGGTAACCCGAGCTAAGGACTTTGTTTACGGGATGATTGTCGGCAATAGGTTGATTATCTAAGGGTGACGGCACAGTACCGTTGTTAGGTCTGGTGTTCCATGTCTTCTTTTGGAAGCCTTGATTGTTATTTCGGAAACCTTGATTATTTCCTTGATAATTTTGATTGTCCCTTTGAAAATTTTGATTGTCTCTTTGGTATTCAAAGGAACTTTGACCTTGGTAATTCTCTTGATGTGACAGATAGTTTCTTTGGATACTTTGTATTTGATTATTCTAACCTCTCAAATATGTAACTTCAGTTGACAGCTTCTTGACTTGTCTGATCAATTCCTTCATTTCGTCCTTTTCTTCTTTAGTCAGGACTGAGATCGTTGCATTTTGAAGATATGTTGGCTGTGATGGTGGTGCTTGGGATATAGGCGCCCTGGATGAAGGACCAATTGATTGCTTGCGGCAGAAACTGGATTCATCATAGGTGTCTACTAAGCCAATGCCCAATTGATATCTTGAATTTGATTTTGCACAACGAAATTCCCTAAATAATTAAGCGGACCCAAAGCAACACCTATTCCTAGACCATTTTTTACTGTAACTGTTGTAGCATATGCTCCCTTTAAGTCGGTTGGGGACGGATTCTTTGACTTTACAAACATAGAGGTGAGACGATCCAAGGCTACGTAATAAACTGGCAGTGCTGCAGCATTGTCAAAGTTGTTAGGATCTCGTAACCTTGTGTAGGCCTTGTGGAATCTGTTGTTGAACGTGCTAATTGGTTCGTGCTCCTGCCTCTTCACTTCCACAAATTGCCTATACAAATCTGTTGGGGAAATTGGTGCTCTGAATTTCTCTAAGAAAGCTTCTTTCATTTGTTGCCAATTGTGGATAGAGTCGGTTGGCAAATGGATGTACCAATAAGAGGCCTCCTCATCGAAAGTGTAGGGGAACAGCCTACAAGCAACATCTTCTTCTTGGCTATCTCTATTTTGAAGGAGATCTTTGAAAATCTTGATATGTTCGTCTACAGTGCGGCTCGGATCACCACTATGGAACTTGGAACAAAATTGTTTGGGATTCTTAGGCATGTCGTGATAAATGGGAAATGTCATGGGCGATGCATTAGCTGGACTCCACGCCATTGGAGCGTTCGCCTAATTTACTTGAATTGGTTGAATTGGTTGAATTAGTTGTGCAACTACTGGAACTTGTTGATTATTCAATTGAGTAGTGCTTGGAATTGGAATACGCAATGGTGGGGTTTGGAATAAACCGGGAATGTCTTCTTCACTTGGTACTCCTTCACTGGGTGAAATTACTTTTGCACTCGACATTCCTTCTTGTGATGCTTTTGTTTTCTTTCTTTGTCTATTTCTGTAAGGTGATAACTCTACAAATTCTTTGAAAGAACTTGGAGTGGATCTAGTAATTCTTCGAAATTTGTCTGGTGAGAAAGAATTGATTCGATCCAGCATATTTTCCTTCAAGCCTGTCGAGGTTGTGCGGGAACTGCTTCAGCAGCTAGTTGATTTACTTGTTGATTAGTTGGTTGATTCTGCTATCATTGAAGGGCTTCAAACCTTTGGATAAGCAAATCTCTTTGGATAGCGGCCTCAATACGTTGGGCTTTCTCTTCTTCTTCCTCAAGAATAAAGCGCATCCAAAACCAATCAAGAGGATTTCTTCTTACTTTCCACGCTAAACTAAACGATTCGATAATAATGTCTTCTTGCTCATTGTGAAAACCCAAGACAAGTTGTAGCATTGGATTAGGATCTTGGCCTGGATTAGGAATACTGCCTGGAAGCACCATTCTTCATTTGGATTTATTGAGGATGGGCAGGGGGTGACTGATTGACAACTTCAAGGAATTGTTGTATATCTTCAAAGACTTGTAGTAGAAGAGTCAAGATTTTTTGTTTCATCAAATCTATTTCAATTGCTTCTTCAATTCATCGTCCCTTTTCTTCCTCTTTAGCAAGAACATGGCTCACTTGTCTGAATTGAGCGTGGTCTATCTTTGACTTTGATCTAATGTTAGGATCTAGGACTGTTGCACATGAATAATAACTTTAACCATGATTAAACTACTTAAATAAACATAACCAAATTACAGTGAAGAGATTGACATAAGAGAGAAAAGAGAGAGAAGACAACACAAGTTGATAATGGAGTTCGCCAAGATGGCTACATCTCTGGGTCCTCTCCAACAGAATGACCGATCCTTGATTATGCTCCAAAAACAATTACAAGGCTCCAACTGTTACAAGTCTCCTCATAGCTCTTAGATGATAATGAATTACAAAGTCCTCCCTCACAAGTACAACAAGCTTGACTTCAAGCTCCAAATGTACAAAGAAGGCAATTCACCATCAAGTCCTAGCTCTCATTTCTCATAAACTCTCTCTCACCAATCTCCACTCCATAGAATGATTCTCACAAACCATAAACTGAATTCCGAATGCATACACATGCACTCACCTTCACATCACCTGACTGAAAAATCAAAGCCTATAACCCCCCTTTTATACATAATTTTCCCATATGGGGTTAAACCATCATATTTAATAAAATAACCCCCTTACAACAAATTTCCCTTATTTTTATAAATAAAACAATAATATCAACCATTACCCCCTTAAAAAAACAAATTCATTGTCTTTAATCCCTTATTACCTTCCATTCGGGTTCCATATTGTTTATTTGATTTTGTCTATTCTCATACGAAAGCCATTTAGAGGTTGATTAGTTTTAATATTAATTTTAACAACTATAATAAAACCAAATTGTCTCCCGTATATTCATGGCCTTCATAATTTCGGGCTATCAAAGTCATAAAGGATTAAATTTGTTTTAAGTTTGGAGGTTAACTTTAATTTCAGTTTTAAAATATCTTTTATGAAAATCTTTTTTGATATTTTAAGCCCTTAAAATCTCATTTAAATCCCTTAAAATCTTTTAAAATCCTCTAAAAATCTTTTAAGATCCTTAAAAATCTTTAAGAATCTTTATAAATCTTTATAAATCCCCTTAAAAATCTCGTAGTATGGGCTTTTAAAACTTAAAAGGTTTAATAATTTAAATATAAGGGAATTCAGCTTTTTAAATTCTATTTTAAATAGTCATGTCTCATTTTTTCCACGTCATCATTCCTACCACATCATCATGGTCAACCCTCAACTTTGACCGGCCATAACTTTCAGGTACGGACTCGGATTTGGTCCATTCAAAATGCGTCGGAAAGCTCTTGACGAGCTCTTTGACGTGGTGATGAAATCTAGAGCATGTGGAACACTTCAATTTTTTACGACAAGTATCCACCTAGATTAGACTTCCAAGCAAGTGAATACAATTGATCGGTATTGTTCGTCTGTCCTTGATCTGGTTGTTCAAAAGGTATGTCAAAAGGAAACTCATGCGGTAACACCATACTGCATCATGTCTACTACCTCGACTTGTAAGAAATTCGTTGTTGTTTTTGGCCCTCCTTCTAGTGCCAATTCTTGTTAGTGTATGTTTTATCATTCATCGAACATTAGAATAAAATGTCCAAAGACACTCTATCCTCTCTTGAAAAACCACCACGTATACTAAGATTGTGAGAAGATCATATGGTGATTCCAAGGTTTCTTTTGTTAGGTCTTGACGTGTGGATAAGGTCAATGGTCGTTGTGATATGCTGGTAATACACAAGGGGAGGGACTTACGCTTATAAATCATTTACAACCAAGGACTTGGACAAGTTGGACAATACTGCTCTCTCTATCTCTCTTTTTTTTTTTTTCAATTTTGGAATTTCAAAAAAAAATGCAAAAGGGTTTAGAAGTTCTATGCTAGTCCTAAGAATTCAAGAGACAGTAAATAATAGGTGAAACCAATAACAACACATTCCTTCGCCACACAAGGACAACTACACAAAGTGGGTGCAGTCTTCAAGGGGTGTGCTTATGATTTTCATGTCAGGAATAACTACCATCAAATCAAACAATATTTATTCAGACAAAAGTTAAGCATCCACAAAGTAAGCTCAGGGTAACTTTACACATTGAACAAAAATCATTTATTCAAAGAAAGTATGAGCGAAAGTTCCACCAATCTATACTATCAAATCTTTCATTCATCTAACATACATTCAAAATCAAATTCTACTTTTAAATCTATTCTAAATCTATTATATTGTTGAAGGAGATATGCAACCATGCAACCACTTGACAATAAGAAGGATTCAAAGCAAAATATGAACTTTTATTATCCAAAGTAGCTATACACAACAATTTCATAAAACTCTCTCCACCAAAATGAAATGAGAGAATGAGAATTTATATGGAGTTTTTGAAAACAAATGAAAGGCCGAGATTGATTTGAGATTAACGGCAGAGATTAAAACAAATCAGCCCTAATTAGGGTTTCCCAAAATAATTATTGATAACCAACGGATGAAAGACAAGTGGCACGAGGAGCTATCTCCTAGGAGGTGCATCTTATCCTCTTGAGTGGCATTGTATTCAATGAATCTGGATGCTATTGTGCTGACCTCCTCCATTGTGACATGTGGCAACATATTGACCTTGAATTCTAGCATGTCCAAATCATCTGCACATTCGGCGAAGGCAATCTCCCACTCTGATTCCTGTCGTTGGAAGGCATCTCAAATGGACAAGAAGTTTGATGCCTTGGTCAAATTTTGCTTCAGGATTGGCCCGATGATGGTGAAGAAAGTCTCCTAGATTTTGAGGTTTAGATTCTCTAGCTGCATGTCACTTTCTCAGAGAATATCCTTCTCAAGTATATCTGCACTACAAGTAAAACCTTATTCTGAATTTCCCTCATCTACTCCTCAGCTCTGATACTATCGGCCTTCACCTTCTCCAAGACTTCGCTTTGTGCAACCAATGCCCAGTACCAGTTGTTGAAGTCATACGCAGCCCTTGCTGCAATTACCTTTCCATCAATCAGTTCTTGCTTTGGAACTCCTTTCAGCACTCTAAGGCATGGGATGATCCTGTCCTAAATATCTTGAAGGTTGTCCCATGCTTCCGCCATGTTTGCAATCCTTGAAAGCAAAGAGGAAGTTTTTCCATAAGCCAATATCAATTTTCCCACAAATGCATCTGCTTCTTCACGTTTGCTCGCCATCCACTCCTTGGTTTCTTTGGCTGTGACCATCTCTTCTTCAAATTCTTTGATCGTTTCCTATGAAGAGTTCCAAAGTGGAGGAGCTATTGGATCACCTTGATTAAGTGGTTTGGTCAAGTGTTGAATGTATTCCTTCAGGCGTTCGATCTCCTTTTTATATTCTCTTTTCTTGGCTACTTCTTTTTCCAACCTCACCTTGATGTAAGCAACTGAATTGTTTAAGTCCTCCACTTCTTGACCTTTTATTGTTGGACCCAAGTCGACAGTAGTGATGGCATACTCTTGGGGAGCAATATCCTCCTTTGAATTATCCACTGTCAGTAGAGCAATTTGCACTGTACGACGGCCAGTCTCATCTTTCTGGATTGTGGAAAACATTTTGGCGGGCTTCTTTGCAATAACTCTTTCTAATCTAGCCAAGAAATCGGCCGTATCATCTTCCTCTAGAATTTCTATTGGTACTTTTATCTTCAATCTTTCTTTTAACCAATCAGGAATTGTAGGTTGTTCGTTGCCTTCCTCTTCCTGAGTATTTCCTTCACATGGAATATCTTGGACTCCTCTAAGAGCGGAAATCATTCCCTCTTGAAATTCTTCACCCAAAATATCGATTTCATTTTCTGACTTAAGTATCTCTTTGCCTGTGGGAGATGGGAGCTCATCATCCTCTGACTGGATTGGCTCAATATTCTTCTCATGAATTGGAGAAGGAATCCTTATTTCATTCAATGACTCATCCTCAATATTTAATATCTCATTCACGTTTCTGGACGTGGCAGAATGAGGTGGCTTTGATCTTTGCCTCTTCTGAACAAGTTCCTCATCTGCAATCTTCTTCCCCTTTGACCTTGTGGTGTCATCAATTGCTTCCTTCCTTTTCCTGGGATTGGTGCTTTCAATTGGATCATCACTTTGGGATGCACCAGCATTTGAAGAATAGGATTCCGCTTCGCCCATTAAGTTATAAATTAGAGTCACATTTCTTCGCCGTAGCTCTTGGACTTCCTAATCTGCCCACCACTGTGAATATTTGACAACTGGTATCATCAAGGTGGTTAAATTTGCGAGCTCTGGTTCCAACCATTTCATAGGAGGAATAGGCTGATTCTCATCAAAGCTTGGCTAGACATATTCTCCATCATCCTCTAGCTGATCAAGCACACGGAAAAGCTTTGTCATTCTGATTAAGTCCATTGGCAATCTGGACCATAGTCTTTTCCTGATATCATATTCATCTGCAGCATTTGCCCAAAAATCTTCCAAGTACCTTATGCTTGTACTTCCTTCCATTCATGGTCCCAATGTGGTGGTGGGGATCGAAATCAGCTCTGGATCGGTAAGATGTGAATGGGTACCATTGCATCACCAACCTGGCACTTTCAGCTGCCTGTGCCAATGGACAAGACTTGAGCATATTTCCGATAAAGAATGGAAAGGTAACGGTTGTCTTTTGCTTTGATCTCTGGAGGCCTTGGTATGTTTCCAACTGCCTAAGGACTTCGAGCAAGATCATTCTATTAGTAGGATAGACTGGAAGTCAGTAAAGACATCCAATGAATCCTTGAACTCTTATATAGGTCAATCTCGGAAACTAGATAAACCAGGATCCATACTTGCTAATCAAGCTCTTGGCCTCGTGAGTGAGCCTTTGATGCATTCCTCCTAATATTCTGGTGATGTACATAAGGAAGGCATCATTTTCCCTCTTGAAGTGGGTCTTCTCAGAGAGCTACAACTGTGGATAACAATCATAGGATTTGAATTCATTTTCACCATTGCCTACCACACCTCTGCAGATCAGTCCTGTGTATTTGTACATTCTAGTCAAAAGGTAGACAATGTAGGAACTCATGTAAAAGGATTTTGTCCTTTCCAAATTTATTAACTGTTCATGGAGATTATCACTGATTATCCGTGACCAGTTGAACATCTTGACACCTGAGGTGATCTCATCAATAAAGTAATACATCCGTTTCAAATGGCGCACCTTGAGGGTTGCCCATTACTCTGTTTAATAACAAATTGATATCTCCGTACTCCTTGAAGTCAGTACGAAGCAATTTCTTCGGCATTTTCTTGATGGAAGGCCTCGCTTTCTCTAACCACACCTTGTTGATATTTGTTGCACAAAGCTCTAGCTGGTCCTCATACAATCTCCTAGCATCTTCTTTGGTTTTGTATGAAGTCCGGTTATAACTTGGTATGCCAAACACTTCTTGAATAGCTAACTCTCAGAGATGAGCCAATATTCTCCCATTTGGCGCAATGATTTGCCTCTCTTGTGCATTGTAGTGTATGGCGCATTCTACCATCAATTCAGCACACTCTATAGCTACTAGAAATCCAGCTACTTGGACAATGCCATTCCGCATCATTCGGCGAGCAATGAGTGTTGGCAGGAATCCATCTTGCCCGTACATTCTCTTCTTGAAATCTTTGAAATCTACATGTCCAAAGTTGGTCTCTGTAACATTCTTCCACTTGGAGTTGATTTTTGATTCTGGCTGTAGTCCTTTGCTGGCGAACTTCATCTGAGCCTTTCTCAAAGGTTCTCCTCTAGTGGTCATCAACCTGCAAGAAACATGAAGAAAAATATTAATTTTAAGACTTTAAATTCTGATTTTCTTGGACCTTTGCTCGAAATTTTCACCTTCAGCCTGTTGAAAAGTTAAATTCTGTGAAAAATCAGACTGAAAATGAAAGAGATTCACAAGAATAAATGAATAAGATAGAAGAATGATGAAGAAATTCGTCGAACTTTAGATTCTGAACCTTCGAAATCGTATACTTTTGATAGTAAATCTGCCTTGAATTTCGACAATTTTGTCTTGAATTCAGAAAAAGCACATTTATTCTCTAGAAATTCAGTCCTATTTCAGAAATTTTACTTCGTTCTCTGCTCTCTTCTTCAAAAATTTACTTTATCTCCAAAATTCTTCTTCAAAAATTTATCTTCTGTAACTTTGGGAAAGAGACAAACTTCTCACAGTCGAACTTTGGAAAGAATGAATTGAAAATGACAAGTTCGACCTCTTATAAAGTCGAACCTGGACTTGCTTTATTTCGTCGACCATGGCAATTTAATCTTTATCGAAAATCTTCAAGACAAGTTTCTAATTTTTATCAGGGTGCCATCCTTAGCCAAAATCTTCTAGATTTTCTTTTGAGTTCGAAAATTTTCTAAGTGTTGAATATTTCAAAAAAAATTCTAAGTGTTGGAAAATATTAAAATATTCTAAGTGTCAAATTCGATTTTCCAACCTTTTAATTTTTTAATTATGGCTAAATTTTATTTTGTCCATAGATTTCTCCTTAGTCTATTTGGCTTCATGATGAATTTTAGGCTCTCCATGCCTAGGGCGGACTTTACAGTTGTCTTGCCAAGGCGGACTTGGTCATCTTTATGCCATTCTAATCTTTCCTTGGATAGG
>VDFB02359456.1:0-38805 GCA_007258455.2 Sequoia sempervirens
TGGTATCAAAGCAAGAAAATTGGCTTGGAAGTGTTACAACAATTGATTGGTAAGAAGAGTTGAAATAAGTTTGTAAATGTTATCCTCCAATACAGGTTAAGGTTAGGTAGAAGGTGCATGAGAGAGAGGTGTGTCTTCCAGAAACCATCTATTGGGTAGAGGATATGCAAGAGTGAGTTTTTTGTAGGGAGGAATTGTGACTATAGAAGGTTGATACCCTAAAGTGAGAGATATTGTTGCAAGGAGGACTTGTAACTATAAAGGTACTTGTGATTCTCTGAAGATGACTTTGAAGAAGAGGATAAGATGGGTCATGAGAAGGCCTTTGAGGATTTTACCTAAGGAAGAATGGAAAGAAAATAGGTTTACAAAATGGGCTATTGAAGAATTAAAGAAGATTGAAACTAGAGTGGAAGCCTCAAAAAGATATTACTTTCCTGATAAATTTATGATTGCAAAAAAGGAGAACAAAATTACAGTAGTAGTGGCAGAAAATAAGAAGGTTGAAGAGGAATAAGTGGGTATGAAGGAGTTCAATAATTTTTCTAACAAAAATGTATTTGCAAGTCAATTTGTGTATGCAAGTGAAGAGAAGAAATAGGAAAAAAAAATATTTGAAAAAGAGGATTGTGAAAAGAAGAAAGAGAAAATGAAGAGTTGCAGCCCTATGATGTAAGTGACATGGAAAGAACATGTGGGATTAGGCCACATGATTGTGGTTAAATAAAATCGAAAAAATAGGATAATCATAAAGAAGGAACGGAGAAAGAAAGAAGAGAAAAAGAAAATAGAAGATTTGTTTGAAGGAAAGGTAACAAAGGAAATGAAGGTGGGAAGAGATGAATTCCCTATTTTATGTGCTAATATTATTTTGAATGCGGGTGAAGAAAGGGATACAGTGAAGTTTCATACATATGGCACTAAAAAGGAAGGAATCCTCATGCAAGAGGATAATAAAGAAGAGAAGAATGAATTCGTAACTGAGAAAGAGGTATTGTTTAAAGATATTGATGTTGATTTGTGTGAAGAAAAGATAAAGGAATATGTTGAAGTAAGTGATTGTGAAGTTGGGGCAGCAATTTGTCCTTCGAAAAACATAAATATGTTGAATAAAATGGCACATTTGAGTGTAAAAGAGGAGTATAAGAAGAGAGTAACAAGATTGTAGTAGATAGTCGAGAAGAAATAGTTGGGACAATTGGAAAAAACAAGGAAACCACACAGGTAAAAGGTTATTTCTGTGATATTTGTGAAAATGAGTTTGATGTTATGTTACTTGCAAAGGAATTTAATGAAATTGTGGATATAAAAAAGAGTGTAAGGAATAGTATTGTCATAAAAGAAGAAGGTGAAGTTATAGAGATAGAGAATAGTCAAGTTGTAACGAAGTTTGTTCTTCAAGAGGATGTGGAGATGATTCAAAATTTGGGGCAGCAATGTGAAGAAGAATGCATAAAAAGTGTCTTAAGTGAAAGAGGTAAAGGAGTAGCAGAAAATAAAGAAGATGGCTTATTAATGCAAATTGCAATAGTTGAAAAGGAGTGGCTTGCATTGACAACGTGCGAAGCAAAATTTGTGGCATTGAAAGATGAGGTAAAATTTGGATCTTGTGAATCTTTCGATTAATTTAATTTGTATGTAAGTGATATGGTTAAAATTGAAGGTTGTGAGGATATTGAAAAGGATGTTGCAACAAGAAAGGAGGAAAACAAAATAGAGGAAGAAGAAAGTGAAGAAAAAATAGGTGAAGGGAATGTGCAAAGTGAATTTATTAACTTCTATGATTTTGTTAGTGTTGATTTATATGTAGAAATTAAGAATGATAAACGAAAGTGGGAAGATGAAACTTGGTGCAGCTAGATGAATTACATGAGAGGAGGAAAGAGGGGAAAGACAAAGGAAGGGAGAGACAAGAAGTTTTACAACAAGGAGAAGAAGAAAAATCAAGTCGATAAGGAAGAGAGGTGGATGATGAAAAAACACAGGATCTTCAAATGTTCATGAGTTCTCACTGATGGAACATTTCTCTTACCTGCATTGTTTGATGTAGTAGCATCTAGGTGCAAAGGCAATTCTGCACACCAAAAGAAATATTTATTTTATTCTCCTTTGATTTTTGGCTTTGGTTGTGGTCTTGCCCTACATGATTTATTTTTAAATTATTTTCTCCTCACGCTCCTTCACTATCAATTTTTTTTACAAGGTTGAAAAATTAAATTGAATTTGCGATTTTTTTTGTGCTTCAAAGTGATTTTCTTCAAAATTTAAATTTCAGTACTAAATCCCATGCTCAGACATGAATATTCCAATTTGGGCTCCTTTGTAACTCCCATGAGTTTGAAAATTGTTTGTCATCAATGTTGGAATCTTTGGGGTGTAAATGCTTGAGGTAGTGGAGGTGTAAGAATGAGATAATGGATGTTAATTAAGGAAAATATCATAACATTATCATCAACAAACAATTAACGGGTTGAATGCATGAATTCCATGCCCAGAATGAAGGAGGCATAGATTTGAATGGAATTTTTGGGAGAGGAAGATTGTCCAAAACGTAACTGTGAGACCCAATCTTAGTAAATTGGGCATAAATTTCTCATATAAAAAAAAATAGAAAAAATTATTTAAAATGTTTTGGAAAGCTAAGAAGTAGAAACATAAAATAAAAAAACTGTTTTAGAAAATTCATTCAAATGAGGGAACAGTGAAAGGAAAAAAGAGATAGGTTTTAGAAGCTCTAATATAGAAAAACAGAGAAAAAGCAAGTAGAAGTGTGAAGGAGAGAATATGGGCACCCCATTCTCCATGCTCAAATGTTGGAGAGGTAATGTTGTTGATTTTTTTATAATGTTTGTAGCTGATTTATGAGTTTTGTAAATCATATTTGTAAAATTTGAAGGCATTCTTGCATGTAGATTATTTCAAGAAGGGTTTGATTTTTTCAATGTGTTGTTGAAATTGAAGATTTAAAAATATTTTCCATTGTATTTTTATTTATGAGAATGCATTTTATGTTATGCATGCTTGGATGGGTTGTTTGACGAAATCCCCCATTCTTGAATGCATCATAAAGAATTCAAGCTTCCATAGGAAATGATTGCAAAAGAAAAAAAATTGCATAATAAAATAAATGGGTTAAACATTTTTAACACATTTTAAGGAAAAGGGTTTCCGATCAAGAATAAGAGCATTCAAGACTTCAAGATTTGGTAAAACTACTGAAAGAATTTCTTTTTGGATAAACATAGTATAAAGAGTTAGAGACTTTACAAAATAGAACATAGCCAAGATGAAATCTTTATATCTTTTTCATAGCTTCCAAGAGGAAGCCTGAGACTAGAGAGGGAGAATGTAAGGCAGCTAAGATTAGTCTAACTTTGGTTTGATTTGTATTCATATAATTGGTATGCATGTGTAGACATTTATTTTCTTGTAAATGATACAATATGTTCATTTAATAAAATAATTTGATCATATAGTGTTTTGTTTAAATGTTTAATTTCCACAAGAATAAATGTATTTAATTGTTATGATAGATCTTATAATTATTTGATGTTAGAAAACTTTGATGTTTATATTCAATGTTTTGATTATAATTTCCAAAGTTTACTAATGCTTCAGTTGAGATGTTGCAGGAGGGTAGCACAGGTTCCTTAAAAATTGAAGACAGTCCAAATGCTAAATATTTAATTATTGGTCTTTAATTTTGTAAGGGGGTTTAGCGTTAAGAGTAATTTAATTTATTTGTTTTCTTTATTTGTGGAGTAAGTATGTTTTATTTGAGTAATCTTTTCATTTTGAGGGAAGTTAAAGAGTTGGGAGGAATTCTATTTCAGAGAGGGATTTGGGTATGGTTTTGGGCTCTCTCAATGGTTTTTACTATATTATTCCTCAATTTTTTTGGGAGTCCAATTTTGTGTGAAGGTTGTTGCTTCTTTGGGTGATTCACTTAAAGATATTGGGGGTTGAAGGACAATAATAGAGAGAAGGAATTTGAATTCTTTTCTTGGGCTTTTGTGTTGGTCCTATCATGGATAGCCAAAGTAAGTTTTGTACTTTGATTTGGAAATTTTGATGTGTTTATTGAATGCTAGATGGATTTTGTTTATGTTGCAAAATATTGTGTTATTTTATGTTTTGTGTAGAAACTTGTTTGTGTGATGGTGGTTTTGGGTGTGTATAAAGAGCAGATCTCACTTGAGGGCTGAGAGCCTCCTTTGTGTGCCAGGGTTGAGAAGGGCACAAAGCCTCTCTTGGGGATTCATGATAAAAAAAAAATATGTGTATATATGTGGTGATGGAAATGGTTTTTGGGTGAATTATGGAGTGGCTAGTGGTGGAGAAATGGTGAATGGGAGACTTGGGTGTTGGGTGGAAAATGGAGTGGCTAGTTGTGAAGGTGATGTGAATTGTATGTGAATTTGGCATAGGTGCATGCTTGCATAAAATATGTGTCAATTTTCCATAGAATCATGCTCACATGGCACATGCACTAATGTGGCATAGGCACACTAGGGTTTGGAACATGCATAATTTGGCACATGAAGGCTAATGGGTATTACATCCACCTCATTGTATGTCACATGCACATTAGGTTGTGCAATAAGCATAATTGGGAGTGATTCATGTGCACAGCATGGTTCATGCATAATAGGTTGTGGTACAAGTGCACCAACTTGTCATGTAACACACCATGGGTGGTGGATGCACACAAGTATTGAGTGAATAGATAGCAAGGAAAATTTAGTTTGTTGGGGAATGTTTAGGTTAGGTTTTAAGGGGAAAGGGTATGTACAGGATCATCATGGAAAAAATAGGCCCTTAAGTGGCAAAAAATTCAGAAAAATCAAATTTAGGCAACTTGACGTAAATTTTTGAATAAGTTATCTATATTATTTCAAAAATATGTAAGAATATAATCTATAAAAAATTGAATGTAGTTTCTAAACTACTAGGTTTTTTTTATTTTGAAATCTATTGAGTGAAAATTTAAAAATTTCAATGCAGAGGTACTTAAATTTCAAGTAAAAAATAAGAAGTGGGTGTTTGTCTAACCACCCTAACCACAATAAAATGATAATAATTTTTTATAAGATTTTAGATATAAGTAGAGGACTCATGTCCCGATGTGATGCATATCTTTTTGTAATTTTTTTTGAAGTAAATAATAATTATGATTTTTTTATTACAAATTTTTAAAATATAAAAACTTGTATGTCTTACCAACTTAACTTGGTCAAAACTTCATGAATTTTTTTTTAAAAAATATTATAGTATGTGAAGCATAGAATGCAACGAATGTTTTAGATTCAAAAATGTGATACCATTTGAAAGCTATAGATGTTTTTCAATCAGCCTATCAATCAAGACTTTAGTCATAATTAAAATAGAAAATGAATAATAATTATTTATTAAATTCAAAGTAAAGCATAATTTATATTGGTGGAAAGCTGAGAATCTCCTTTAAAAACCCTTTTCATTTCATCAATTTTGGGTTAAAAAAAAGTTTTCAGCCACATACCCTACACATACCAATCATATTGCCACTTTTTGGCCCATCATGATCCTGCACATACCCAAATTAATATAGGGTTGGGGAAAATGAGGGTGAACACATATTTTTTGGATATGGAAACATGTGGTAGGGTAGTAAAATGGAGTGGGTTAGATGGGAAAAAACTAGTTGGATTGAAAAATGGGTTAGGGAAATTAGAAAATGGGTTGGGGAAATAGGAAAATGAGTTATTCAAATGAGCAAATGGGATAGGGAATTCAAAATATAGATGGGTTTAGATAGGAAAATAAGTTAATGAAATGAGAAAATGGCTACATGGGGTGGGGAAAGGGGATTAAAAATGGATAAAAAGATGGGTTGGATGGGAAAAGGGATGGGCTAATGAAATAAGACAATGTCTAGGTTGGGTAGAAAAATGGGAGAGGAAATGAGAAAATAAATTGGTTTAGTTATGAAAAAATTTAAGGAAATGAGGAAACAGTTGAGTGGGACGGGAAAAAGGAGAGGAAAAGAGAAAAAAAATAGATTGACAAATGGGTTAAGGAAATGGGAAAATGGATGGGCTTAGGTTTTGAAAAGAGGTTGACCAATTGATTGCCTATGCGTTGATATTTCTCATGGTGGTGGATTGAGAGAGGTAGCCCACAATGTTAAGGTTGATGGGATATTTTTTCCCTTCATCTGGATTATCCCTTCTTCCATGTCTTGCACATAATCTAGACATAACTCCTTACATTCATCAATACTACCTTCAAAATAAGAATGGGTTAACATCTCTGCACTCTCTCAAGGAAAGCTTGAATCTATTTCTTATGGTGGTGGATTGAGAGAGGTAGCCCACAATGTTAAGGTTGATGGGATATTTTTTCCCTTCAACTGGACAATCCCTTCTTCCATGTCTTGCACATAATCTAGACATAACTCCTTACATTCATCAATACTACCTTCCAAATAAGAATGGGAGAACATCTTTGCACTCTCTCTAGTAAAGCTTGAATCTATTTATCATATTCAAAAACTTGCAAATGGTTGACATTGTCTGGTACACTAGGTCGATAAATCATTTCAATCATATACAAATCTTTCTTGAAATTTGAACAAGGTAAGAATAAAGAAGTGCATACAACCAATGAATCAACTTTATAGTTTAGGTCCCTAGGTAGTGCTTCAATTGAGAATGCATGAAAATGCTCAATACAATCCCACACTTTATTATGATAATTCTTTAACCTTTCATTCTTAACTGTGAAAATCTTATGCACCTATTTGACTATTAACTCAACATTTCCCAATACACATAGAATTTTGAATCTTTTTTCTTTTTCTACTAGTAGTCCCAATAATAGAGCTTCATGCTCTGTAGTGTTATTAGTGTTACCAAATTCTAATTTATATGAAAAAGGGAAAGTTTCACCAATAGGGGAAATCATGAACACACTTGCACCTGATCCTGAAATGGAACAACTCCCATAAAATTCGAAAGTTCAAAGGAAATATCCAGACCAATAAGTTCAATATCTTTGCATGGTTCTAAAATGAGCTCATATAGTTCCCAAATTCTGATTCTTCAAAAAAAATTGTGACCTAGGATCCTCTTACTTCAATACTATAAATTTGGCTTTTGGCTTTGGTTTTAGGTGTACCTTCTTGTTTCCTATGGGAATTCAGGCATGAGACTAGTCCATCTAAATTTTGCCTCCTAAGTCTTTGCAAAAGATTCTACTCAAAAGCATGCAATAACTAGTCGAGATATCTGCTACAAGGATGGTCAATTTAAGCCTTTGTCCAAGATAAGTTACAAGAGAAACTTGGGCATATTTAATTTTTCCAACCAAATGCACATGTTTGGACTCCATAGAATAATATTTTCCAAAAGTTTTAGTCAAGTACAATCCGAAAGCTTGAGCCACTTTTGCAGGCATAACATTATCAAAAGCATCTAAATCAATAATACAATTACTTAACCTATATCTGTTAATAAATAGAGACACATAGAAAGGATTAGGTTTTTCCCCTAGATTAAATGATATGATATTTTTTTTTGTGGATAAACTAGATGAGGGATCCTCAACATTAATTATTTGGTCATCTGAGACAAAATGAGTTTCAGAACTCTCATGTTTTTCATACTTTACCAATCTATCTAATTCCTTGTGATTCATTTTTAGGTACTCTACTTGTGAAATATGTATTTTGGAGTTCTTACTAAAATCCACTATATCAAAAGAATTAGAAGTTTCAACTAATGATGAATAACGAATTTTATGAATATTTTCTAAAAATTTAACTTCCTTGAGAAGAGGAACCATTCTTAAAGATGAAGCCCTAGATTTGGTCAACAAGAATTTAGTGGTACTCCATGTACCTTTATGATTTGAATTTTGTTGACCACAAGTTAATATTGCATAGGAAGAATCATCCAAAGTAGTATTAATATTTCCCCCTCTCTCAAAATAAAATTCATATTCAAGAAATCCAATTGCAGATTCACCACATTGACTAGAAACACTCTCTTCATAGATGTTTTCCTAAATAACCTCCTTGTAGTCATTTGCATGAATTTATTCATCTCCAAACAATCTACTCCATCATGACCAATGGTTAAATCAAAATCACACATATTCTTTTTATTCCCACTCGGAGGTTCTTATATATCAAGTCTCTCTTGAGTGGGCGGAAGAGGAAGAGTTTAATTATTTGATTGCATGTTTCCTTTTCTAGATATATCTTGATATGGTTGGGAACATTTGGGAATTTGTCTCTTCAAGGAAATTATGACATTAGCTAATCTTTGAATCATATGATTTGATGAGGTAGAAGCTTGAGATTTACTTAAATGCAATTCTCTTTTCCATTTTCCCATTGTAATCAAATCATCTTCTAATTCAATTTCTAGAGTTTGTGTTGCATCCAAATCAGCTACTAGTGCTCTTCTCAGATAATAGATAATATCAGGTGATTTCCATTAATGAAGAAGCATTTTTAATTCTCAGGTATGGGTCTTTTTATATTATCAATTTTATTTACCAATTTATTGAACTTAGCAACAAACTCTGCCATAGTTTCATGAGCCTCTTTCTAAAGTTGAGTCAATTATGGAAGTAATGAGTGTGCATCCATCCATATATCATAAACATGTGCAAGCATAAACCATACATCATACATCCATAACATCATATCATATAGGAAGCATCACATATCCATAAGGAAAACATGCATATAGAGCCCAACACAATCATCTAGTCACCACCAAAGTCATATATCTTGCATATATATTGAAAAAAATAGTTTCTCATAGTAGAATATCATGATGTTTGTAAAAAATGGAGCTCTTAGGCTCGATAAAAAATATAAGTCTCTAAAACATATAAAAATAGGCCTAGCCTATATTTCCCTCATCTCGTGACCCTAATGATCTCTCCTCCCTCTGTTATGATCTTGAGGGCTTTTCATATGGTTTTGATCATCTTTGTGAGACTCCCACACTATTCTAAGACCTACGTGATTGTGTCTTCCTATGGCTCTAGAAACTAGGTACCCTGATTGTCTATAGCACTACATGCTCATATAAATCCCTATATTATTGAGCCTCTCTTTTGGCCTGATATATAGTGTCTACAAATGCATCCATTGGTCCACTATGTCACTATGAACTCAATGGATCATTTCTTTGCTATGTGTTCCCTTATGATTTCCTAGTCTCTCTCTATCATGAGCATTTGTATCTAACCCTACAAAACTAGTAGTTGTTCTATCTATTCCTGTAGAATCTACACCTAAGCTTGGAGTGCCTATATATTTTCCTAGGGACTCTACCCCGCATCCTTCGTATCCTCTCTAACCACATCCATAATCACATTTTTTATTAGGACATCATGCAAAACCTCCTCCTAAATTGCTACATCCTCCTCCTCAACCACTGCCTCCTCACCTACCGTCTCATCCATCACCTCCTCCATCTCCACCTCTACCTACTCTCCCTCCTACTGAATGGATGGCATTCACTGGGATACCCTCTATGGTTCTCTTGGTGGTTTTCCTAACCTACCCCACTGACCTCTATCATCCTAACCCCTATCCCTACAATCCCTACCTTTGATCACCTCTACCTCTATCTCCCCATCCACTGCCTCAATATTTTCCATCATTTCCATCTCAAAATTCATCATCTCCCCTCCCTCCCCTTCTACCTCATAGCCTCCCTTGTGGACTTCAACCCATCGTCTCCACTAGTGTTGGTTGGTTTGGGTTTGTGAAGGTTGTCGATCTATGAGTGGTCCACCATGCATCATACTCTCAAGTAGTTCCTGCATCGGCCACATTGGTAGCCACTCCCCAATACATAGGTTCCAATCTAACTATCTCCTACATAGCCACTTTAAAATTGACCATAGGCCCCCACTATGGGACATGTCTCACTTATTTGGAAAACTATGTTGTGCCCTTTAGTAGTCCCTGGTGCTCTCCCCTACCTTGATCTGAGTCACCACTCCTCCATAAATGTACACATATGGTAGTCCTGGAACCAAGTACCTATCTACAGGTGATCTGAACACTATAATGTGCTCCCACACCCATACCATCAATAGTGTTGTACCACAACTAATGGTTTTTCTATCTTTGTAAGCTACATCATGTAGCTATAAATATAGCATCACCAAGAGGTGGGGTTTCCACGCATATACAGTCGCCTTTGTTATCATGCACTCCAACATCTCCCCCCATCCTACCAAAAACTTGTGTCCATGTTTGTTAGGGCATACCACTCCCATAATCACTAAGAATACCATGAAAATAAGCATATGGTACTTGTCTTCCAAGGTGTCCAACCTGATCTTGTAGTCCTCCATCCCAAGCTCCACCAAGAAGTGAATCTCGAACACCTATTGCATCGCCACTAATCCTCACCTAGTATCATAAACCACTCACTCCCCATGAATAGGAAGCCGCTAAATCCTCCAGACGCCCTTTAATGTCACTATCACCTCACTAGTAAATAGGTGGAGTGAACTTGTCTCCGAGTGCCACCTATGTTCCAATGCTATCAGTATTCCCTATTAGTCCCCACAACGAGCATGAATGTCACATGGTATAGTCCAAGAGTAGATAGTGTATCTCGATCCTCCATAACCAAATGATCTCGTAATGCAAACGATATCGGTCGGATCTCTCACGTATATATTAGCACAAGTCTCACCTACAATAATGTAAAGCACATCATGTTAATAACAACATCTAACTTAACCTCTTTTCAAGCTATTGTATTTTTAAAAAATTTCTAAAAGTTGCCTAAATTTTCCTATCAACCAAATGCATCACATAGTCATTCATATGCATCATACTTCACAATTGTGTTACAGTTTCACAATTGCATCATTTTTTTATGCATTTGCATTGCACTATCATAGTTGCATCATTTCCCCTAGAACTATGTTGCACCAACACAGTTGCAATGTAATTTATAGTTACAATCAGGCTATACGTGTGTCACACCTTTGCGATGCAAAAAAAAAATTGTCACAGATTACGATTGTGATGCAAAGACTAGTATAGGTGACATTTTGGTAGCAACTTTGTAGCAAACTTCTTGAACCAGAGCTCCTAAACTCCTAAATAAAAAGTGCACCAATGACCTATTTTCACCCCCTAGGGTATATTTTCAAATTTTGACCTAATAGGGCCCCTACCTGCATAACAGGCCACATCAGCTTTTTCCTTTAAACCCAAATATCAAGCCCCTATATCATCTTTTGAACCTAATTTTTCATCGCCAATGCATTTGTGCCTATCCAATTAGCTTATCAATAAACTTGCCAAATTTTTTAGAGTTTTTCAAAAAATTGTCAATTTTCCTAAGGGGGCATCATCCTATCCTACGTCTACTAGAGCACACTTAGGCAAGTTTTGAGCTGAATTTTCATGATTAGTCTTTGACATAATGCTCAAAATCACATTATATCAAAGAGGGGAAATTTAATGTAGACACTGAAAAATGTCCTGAGCCTGCAAGCAACATTTATCACTAATTTGCCTCCTTCCATACATAATTAAATAATTTTAATTATTTAATTATTCTCTAATGTCATTTTCCTCTATTAATTAAATAATTCTTAATTATTTAATTAATTCACTTTATCTCATTCTGTTTTTGATTAATTTAAATTACGTCACTAATTTATCTTTTTTTCCCATAATTAATTTTTTTTTTTTAAGATTTGTTATTTCTAGATTTTGATTGTGTTTTGAATTTTTTCATCAACGTTTCAAATCACACTTAGTGATCCATCCCCAGGATGATAGAGAGCATAAGGAGATGAGAAACGTTGATGAAAAAACTCAAAACACAATCAAAATCTAGAAATAACAAATCTTAAGCATTATGGATTGCGGAAATCTCATAGCATTAAATTTTATTTATTTAATTATTTATTTCCATTTTCCTCTATAATTAAATAATTATTTTAATTATTTAATTATTCATTAGCCTTTTCCCTCCCTAATTAAATAATTTTATTTATTTAATTATTTCTCATTTCCCTCTTCTATAATTAAACAATTATTTTAATTATTTAATTTTTTATCATTTCTCTCCATCTCTTATTAAATAGGTATTTTTAATTATTTAATTATTCATTTTCCCTCCCATAACTTAAACAATTGTCATTATTTAATTTGAATTTCTTCTTAGCCAAGCCCTAAATCTCAACTAACTTCTTGAGTTTTGGTCCATCCTTCCCTCTCCTTTATTTGAATTAACATCAATTAACCTCATCCATTGATCATTATACATCATCTTTCAATCCTCACCCTTTATCTGAATTGGGATTTCTATTTAAAAGAAAGTCTTCATCTTCATTTCAACCCTACAACCACAATCTTTGAAGTTTTGCTATTTTGATATCTAACTATCTTGCATCAACATCAAACTTATTGCAAATACATTGCATATTATCTGAGAACAAATAAAGCAAAATGGAGAAGAGCAATGGAGATGATTCAACTTTGGCATAGATATTGAGTGTTATTTCTTCGTTATTATGTCATTTCTATGTTCATTTATGTTTCATTGTTGGATTAGGCTCTTTATTAGCTTGAATTTGATAGTTTGAGGTTGTTATTATTGATTCATGCTTATTCCCCGAATTCTACCCCGATTTACAAGGTCATACTTTTGGAAATATATATTTTTAAAGGAATGAAATCCATTTCAAATAAATCTAATATTATTAAATAAGAGCTAATAATATTCACATAATTAACTTTGATTTCATCAAGAGCTCACATTTGATATATTGGATTTCATTTTTTTAGAAAAGGATAAATAGTTAATGTTGTTTTCACATAAAATCATTTCATTCAAATATAGGAATTCAATTATCTTTAACTAATGAATGTGACCACATTATAATAGATCTAGAATTTAATTTGGATTTATTTCAATCCCTTTATCTTTAACCCCATGAATGTGGAATTGATAGTACAATACACAAGATCAACCTAACGCAATGTAGGATCCTACAAACTATTTGGATAAGATTCTTTCGTATCTAAATGCTCATAAAGATGATAGTATTTAAAATACCTTTGAGTGGTTACCAAATACCACGGTCAAGTTCTCTCAAGTCAACCCAATGTTTGGATTAGATTTTTTATTCAAATTTTGAAGAAAACATTTCCAAGCATGCAAATAGGCTAAATGATTCTAATGCAAAATTTAACTCTTTTTGTCTCTTAGTAATTGAAGAATTTGATAATTATTTTTCTTTGAGTGAACATATGAATTGATTGGGCATTAAATTTTTGTATATGCAAAAATAGAGCAATAAGTTACACAAATGTGTACCATGTTAGCTCATAATGGTAATGAGTAAAATCACTATCTAAAATTTTGAATTTTTGTGTCAATCCTGAGGTACTTTATATTGACCCAATATAGTATAATACTAAGATTTATGCATGAAAAAATGTGTGGATATGAATGTGATAATAGGTATGAAAAATGGTTAATAACGATGAGTATATAGGAATGTGTGTAAAATAAGAAAGGGTTGAGTGTGAATGCATATAAATACGTGTAAATGAATGTTTAAAAGATACATATAAGAATTAGATCATGGGTGAAACTTAACACAAGAGTGTGCCACTTGTTTCTATGTAATTTTATTGAATCTTTTTATCAAAATGAGACAAAAAGTAAATAGGAGTTGGAATGGATATATAAATTTAATCACTAGAATAGAAAAAAGATTAAAATTATTGCTTAAATGTAAATTTGAATGTCCCCTTGTCCTTGAATATTATTGTATGAAATCAAGAGTCTAGTAAATATCAAGAACTAAAACTTCTTTCATATAACATCACAGTCTAAAATTCAATTAATTATGGTATAATTAGATTACTTATAATGAAATATGACCCAAAAGTATGAGAGGGGAGTGTTGGAACTCAGTTTTGTTGTGTCAAATTTGGCTTGATTCCCTTCCTTTTGTGTAGGCCTATGAAGTATTATTCCTTGTCAATAACCTATTTGAGAAGTCTCCATATGGGTCAACATGTCATATTGTGCTATTGGTTGTGTTCCCCTCACATGTCTTCTACCTATTTCCCAAAATTGAATTTCCAAGTTTGGTAAGTTTGAGTGGTTGAAGCTTTCAAATGCACTAGGAACCATTGGTTCCTAGTTGCTATGAAATATTTGATGGTTTATTTACCCCTTTGGAAGAGTCAATAACATGGTCAAAAGTTCCATAGGAACTAGGAACTATTAGATCCCCATTCACATAGAACCCATGATAGAGGAATGTAGAAGCATTGAGGAGAAGGATGCAAGCAAGTGGTGGAGGTTCCTTTAGGTGTTCAAATTGTTTATGAAGGGTGTAGTGAGGACACAAGTCCCTATACGTTCCTAGTGGGTATGTAGGTGCCAAAAAAGGAAAAACATAAGCTCGCGATGCTTCTTTTCTATATAGATCTCTCAATGACATGTTTTGTCATCCCTCTCCACATACTTGCAGCAATGAATCTATTTTCCCAAACCACAAAAGTAACTATAGATCATCATCTTTCAATATCCAACACCTATTTTGGGTATGAGTGAACCTGAGTTTTGGGTTTGAATATTGTTGCAGTTTCTAGTAATTACAGTTAATGCCTTGCTACTATTGTAATATGGTTAATTATTTTTTTTAAAGAGTTAGTTCTTGTGATGGTCTCCAAACACCAAGGAAGTCGCAAGGAAGTATTTGATGCTAATTCTTTCCCATTCATTGAATTACAAATTTGTGGGTAAAATAGGATTCAACAAAAGGAAGTGAATATGTGATAGAATGTCTCTTGAGTAGTATGTGTACATTTTGGAGGGTTTGTAGTCAAATTTAGGGATTCTCCTTTGTCACATTTTCTAGTATGAGTGTAACCATCAATGATATTAATGTAACAACATTCTAAAACTATTACGAGCTTTGTAACAATCTCTTTCATTTTGCACATGAATATATGCAACTCTTTTTTGGATAACTAAGTATGTTGTATAATTCTAGTTTTGCATCTTGGGTTTAAGACCTACTATTCTTGTTTCTATTTTTTTCATTTAATATGTTGTGACTCTATTTCCCAAAAATGAAATCTCTTACAAACATAGAAAAGGAGAAAACCTCATGGGACAAAACTCCTCTCCTAAAAAGATATATAATGCAAATCATGTACAAGTAATGGAAGTGATGAGTGGAGGTCTCAACATCAATACCCCTCAAGAGATACATCCATCACAAGAATACAGTATAATCAATAGCCCCCCCATAAGAGGGAAATATATAGACTATATAGCCCCCCTGTAATGTGTAATCACTTGTAAAAATGGTCAGTACATGAAGACAAAACATGATCCAAGGTTGACAAACAACTTGTCTCCCTTTTGGAAGAAACAAAACCAAATAAAAATGCAAGAATGCTTCCCACTCTGGATAGGAATTGGTAGGAAGAGGAATCCATATGTATGACAATGATGATTATGTCTCTAAATACTACTCATGTGTCTCCTTTGCCACTGAAGATGAAGATGCCACAACCAAATTAAATACATACCCAATCAATGAAGAAGGTGACAAATCAAGACTATGCAGAAACTAATGTTGAACGAAATCAAAAGACAAAGATGGTTTGACAAAAGTTGTGCAATGGTTGTCACCAAAGAGAAGAGATAGCCTCTTACATGTGTCCTTTATATCTAAAATGTTAGACTCTGCAAACAAGGATGCAATTTTTGATAGATATGAATCCCAATCAGGAAGACAATTAGATTGCTTTGATGAATCATCAAAATTTCTCAATAAATCACCATCATAAGAAGAATAGTCATGTTGAATAGGAATTATGGAAGCCTCAATCAATGACTCTACACAAGGAATCACTGAAGGTGAAGGTACATCAACTATATTTGATGGAGAAGGAGCATCTGAAGAACCCTCAACATACCCATCTAAATATTCAAAGCATTGCAAATTTGTTAACACCTTCATAGTATTATCATCATAGGATATCCTGTCTAAAGAATGAAGAGGCTCTTGACATTATGAATCGTGATCATCAAGGAATGGTGGAGTATCAAGATCTCCATATAGCGAGCAGGCCAAATCTTAGTCCAAAGAGTATGAGGACAATCACAATGATCAATACCTTTCAAAATATCATCATCAACATACATTGCAATAACCTCTAAAACATCATACCTTCGACAACTCCAAGACAATTTTTGGATACCTTTATCTAGAAGGGGAACAAAACCATACAAATGTGGCAATAATTGAATTGATTGGAGATGGTTTATGATGAAATCTCTCCATTTTTTATAGTTTCCCCTTTCCAACATAATTAGTGAAGGATGAAATTAAAACCCAATAACAAACTACGATTGATCTCCAAGATTACAAAGACATTGACCTTCAATAGCAAATAGAAACTCCCAAATATGATGCTCAACTAAAAATGAAATCTCCCAATGCAAATATACCTTCTTCAAATTGTAGTATGTCCAAGTTATCAAGTAAATGCATAAAATTGTAAAACCTCAATAGAATGTACCTAGATTTGAATATGAAAAAGTGGATGGAAAAGATGAAATAACTCTAAATCACCTTCACAATGTTAATGAAATGTCAGAAATCTCACAAACCAGTGAAAAGATATGATCTCAAGGGTCTAAAAGGAAGCACTGACTTCAATTGGATATAATTTGTACCTACAACAAAATATGGAAAAATACTCTACACCACTGCAAAGTACACGAGAATAGATTTCCAATGATATATTGTTTACGAAAATCTGATATATTGGCAAAAAGTTATGCTCCATTAAAAAAATATCTTCTATTAGGATGTGCAGGCTAACTAGGTGCAAAAACAACAACCGAGGGCTAAAAAATAAGCCCCTGGTCACTAATATGACCAAGGGAGGGCACTGGAAAAAAATAAATACGTCACCAGGGTCAGTGCCAACGGGGTGGTAAAATGAGTGGTGGTCGAGGGACACCACTCATAGAGTGGAGCCCCTAGTTATTAATAGCACTACAACAGGTCTTAGAGTTCCAAGCGGATGGCGAGAATCTTAGAAAGTCGGCAATAAGTACTGAATCTGATGAACAACAAACAAGCAGTGGCCAACAAGTAGAAGTCGACAGGTCTTTGGAAGAAAAAGGTACACGACTTAATGAATGCAGTAAACAATGAAATGACATATGTTCACGGGCCGACAAGAATCTCCTATAGACTGTTAAACGAACCAACAACTAAAGATTTATAGATTTTAATATTGCTAATTTGGCAATTAATCTATGAATATAATGTATGAGTCCTTAAATGCATTCATAACCTCATGATATAATCAAGGACCTATTTTTAGTGAGCTACAAACAAAGTCATTTCATGTAGGTTATTTTCTTACAGTGTTGTCAACTATATAGGGGTTATATGCAACAATTTTTTTTTAACTTAGTGATAGTATTTGGTGTTAAGAATATAAATGGGTTTGGTTGCAGCTATTTATTGATTATAGATTTTGTATGATTTTAATACCTTTTAAGGTATACCGGTAGGAACACCCTCCAAAGTCTAAGATGAGCTCAAAGTATAGGAGAGAAAATCCACTCTCATAGAGTTAGCTTAGAATTCTCCATAGTTTATAGTATTTGCCACATGAAAAGTAATACATTTAATAATTAGCCAAAAAAATAAAAAATAAGTTAAGTCCAAGAGAAAAACAAACACCTTAAATAGACTGTACACACATATGATTTGATTATGAAATGAGTTTTAAAGTTCAATGACAACTAAAAAGTCGCAATACAGTTTTGTTTAATTTTCTTCTATTATCTTTCCTCAAATAATTTAGCATGCAAAACTTGAGATCTTGATTGCCATGCATCATCTAGTCAAAATGGGGAGTTGATCTGGAAGCACATGTAGAACAAACCAAACAATAATATAATCGTTTAGTTTTCAGTTCATTGAAATTTTATGCAATAGCTATTTGACAAGAATATGAGATGTTATAATAGAAATAAATTGTTGAAGAGAGAGTGGAGGTGCTTGCAATGACTATTTGGAAGGATAAGAATCTATTTACTTTAAGTTTTCTAATAGAAAATTATTATTTTGAAATAATTATTGTTTTTGAAAAGATATATATCTTCGATAAAATTTTATAATCAAGTATTTTTGTTGGGTATTTTTGCAAGTAATTATCAATATTGATAATTTTTAATACTTTCAAAAGTATATTCTTTTCATAAAATTATCAAAAATATTTTAGGTTATTACACTCATTAAATTATTAAATTAATAATAGACATTATCCATGATGGAGAGACATTTTTTTAAGCCTTTTCATCCATATACTATATGAAATGACTAGATAAAAACAAAAGTAAATGCAACTAAATGCACTCCAATGCAAGCTCTTAGAAATTTAAACTATAACATGTGTTTCTTATCCACTCTAGGCACAAAAGGAATATGTGATACGGGAATGTTTTGAGATAAGTGAATGCATGAAAATGCTAAATAGTTGAATATGGTAAATGTATTGGAATGAGTGCGAAAATGGATTTGGATATGGAAAAAATGAGTTGAATAATATGAATATGTGTAGATAGATTAGCAACAATTTAGAGGAAAGAGTTTAACGTGAAACAATATTGTGTCACTTCTCAATATCTTATTGCATTTAATACATTCTCTTAAAATTAAGACAAAGTTAAATGGGAATTGATATGAGTATGAAAAGTTTACCATACATTATGTAATCAATTATAAAACCTTCATATGCAACTGCATTATATCTATATATTCACATATATGATATTTCCTATATTTTTTGATGAATACTAGTTTTATCAAATTTTAATACTAAAAAGAGAATAGTACACAATTTCAAAAAAAGGAGTAGATAGTAGAAGGAACACCCTTAATGTCTATGCACGGTTAGGCCCAAACAAAAAAATAAAAAAACAAAATAATGTCTAATAAGGCCAAGCCCAAATAAGAAGAACTAACAAAGGAAGTATGTGGCATGTTTCACCGTCAAGAGTAATTACTTCGATCTAGTCTACCCTATGCGTTGGTGGAGATGACTTTCTTCGCAAGTGCTCTGTCGACTTGACTTGCTGACTTGTCCATCCCTGATTTTTAGACTTATCAATTCAATATGACTTTCATGGCACGTGATGACTTTGGAGTTAAGGGGAATATGACCTGATATAAGCGAGCGTTGAATAAGAGAACGTTGAATAAGAGGGTTCAGACTTGACGGGCGCAATGGAGGCCTATATAACACTCATTTCTTATACAGTTTACACAAAGTAGCCAAAGCTAAGAGCAGAGGAACACTTTGAGTAGAGGCAGAGTTTTCTTATGGCTTCGTCAGTGTAAGCTTTTATGTTTTTTTCTTGCTTTCTGCTTATTCAATGGCAATGGTGGACTGATTTACGTAGTTTATGGTGTACATCTTTTTTAAGTTGATTTGTATCACGGAATGCTTTTATGCTTTTTACTTGTATGGTGATGTTTCTGGATTTAGTTTTGTCTGGTTTACATAGTTTATGCTGGTGTATCTGATGATTTGAGTGGGTATGGTATAGGATGAGGAGATTCGAAGGCAAAGTGGCAATAGTGACAGGTGGATCAAATGGTATAGGTGCAGCCACGGCAAGGAAGTTTGTGGGAGAAGGTGCTTATGTGTACATTGCTGACATCGATGAAGAGGCAGGGCTTAAAGTATGCCAAGAGCTCCATGGGAGTTGTTCATTTGTGAAATGTGATGTGGCATTCGAGAGCCATGTGAAAGGGGTTGTAGATCGAGCAATGGAGGAGAAGGGGCGTCTCGACATCATGCTGAACAATGCTGCTATGATGCACGCTCATGGGAATGTCATCACGAAAGTTCAACTAGACACTTGGGAAAGAATGATGGCAGTGAATTTGACAGGGCCTATGTTAGGCATGAAGCACGCTGCGAGGGTCATGATTCCACGCAAGTCTGGTTCCATACTCTTCAGCGGCAGTGTGTTGGCATTTCTTAAGACTGATAACGAGTCTCATGGTTACATGGTTTCCAAGAATGGTCTGTTGGGGTTGCTGAAGAGCGGTGCAGTGGAGTTAGCAAAGACAGGAATACGTGTCAATGCTGTCTCATCCTATGGGATTGTGACAAAGATGATGGAGGAGTGGCTTCATAAGGCATCTAATGGGCAATGTCCTAAGGAGGTCCTTGAGGATGAGTTTGAGAGGCACGCCACCAATGGAAGGAAGCTTACTGTTGATGATGTGGCCAATGCTTTCTTGTTTCTAGCATCTGATGAGGCTTCCTACATCAATGGCCACAACCTTATAGTTGACGGGGGTTATTCTATGCATGCGAGAGATATTGCGTCCTTTAAAGAACCACTCGACGATTAGAGAGTTGTAACATTGTCTATACGTTATGTTTTCAGTTGGAGCCTTCTTAAGAACTTTTGTTTTCAATAAGTTGTATCCAATCAATCAGTACTTAACATGCTTCTAGTTCTATCTATTAGTGTCCTATTCACCCTCTCTATGATGCCTTTTCTCTATGGCATATATTGAATTGTTTTCTACATCACAATATGTGCATGCTTCTATAAGTCATCAAATTCTCTAGAGAAATATTTTGCCTCTATTATCTAACCTTAATAATTTTTATTTTTTGATCTATCCAAATTTCAACAAGAACCTTAAAATCTTTACACTTGCTAACTTAAATAGATTTATGCCTTAAAAAGTAAATCCACATATATGTGAATAGTCATTAAAAAATGAACATAATAATGAGATTTTCTAATTCAAGAAACATCCACATGATCCAAAAATATCACCATAAATAACCTCTAATAATCCCTTTGCTTTAGTTCTATACTTAAGAATTAAAATTTACTTTATTTTGCAAACACATATAATGCTCACAAA
The DNA here is from genome assembly GCA_007258455.2 of Sequoia sempervirens. Classification (NCBI taxonomy): domain Eukaryota; kingdom Viridiplantae; phylum Streptophyta; class Pinopsida; order Cupressales; family Cupressaceae; genus Sequoia; species Sequoia sempervirens. The sequence goes on from VDFB02359456.1 coordinate 20,989, forward strand.
ATCAAAATCTACAAAATAACTAAATAAACCATCCACTATAATTTTATTAAATAGAATCTTAATCCATTTTTCACTAGAGTGGCCCAATTTTTTGTGTCATTATATACATGAATATGAGTTTCAAAATGCATAGGTTAAGTTATAATAAGTAGATGAACCAAGAATAAACAAAGTCCCACACCAAGATCCCCTAGCTTGCACTAGATTCCTTCTATTCATTCTACAACAACAACTACCAATTTGACATTCATTCTAATATCATTGTGATATACATAAGTATGTGAAGAGACAATTGACGTAATCTATAACAATTATTTCTTATCGAATAATTATTATGTGATGAGTTTGGAGTTAAGGCGAATATGACCTGATATAAGCCAGCATTGAATAAGATATTTCAGACTTGAGGGGCGCAATGGAGGTCTATATAACACTCATTTCTTATACAATTTACACAAAGTAGCCAAAGCTAAGAGCAGAGGAACACTTTGAGTAGAGGCAGATTTTTCTTATGGCTTCGTCAGTGTAAGCTCTTATGTTTTTTTCTTGCTTTCTGCTTATTCAATGGCAATGGTGGACTGATTTACGTAGTTTATTATGATCTTCACTCTTCTTGTGAATATTTTTGATCTCCAGTCTTCTTTTGACCATTGTTCCCTTCTTGTATATCCTTGTTTCAATCTTCTTTCTTTGCATATCCATGCTTCTTGTGAAGATCCCTACTATGTTGTACCTATGTCTGCTAGTCTTTTGAAAGAAAAGCTTCAGGTTTTGTTGAAACCCTAAATGCTAGCCATTTTTCGTTTTCTCTTGATTGAAGATCAACTTCGCTATCTTTGTAGAGGTGATTCAAAAAACTTGAATTATTTTCATAGTGTCTTTGTCGGAGCCCTTCCCCTTGTGAGTAATGAGACCTATCATCTTTACAAATATCAAGAATTTCTTGTTTATCTCTAAGTAGATGCCTGTGGGAGAGAAAAGGGACCCAATTAGGTTTTGAAATTTTGTGTCTGACAACATTAGACCCACACCTTGCATGTTGCCACATTGAATTACCAATGGGTCCCTGATTATGAGGAACCTATTTGTTGTAGCTTTGGAAGCCACAAGGAGGAGGAACCCTACCATTTTTTGAAAAGTTACCATTGAACGACCATTTTCACTTTTCCATTTTTTCTTAGAAAGGCCACACCAATTAAATTATAATTTATTGGTGAAGTTTTTACATCACTAGATATTGGTAAAAATCTTGGTGAATTTTTCATTTATTTGAAAAAAAAAATATTAATATCATGGTAAATCCTTCCTTTAAAAGAAATAAAAATTCTTATGCAAAAACAAGGGCCCAAGGAGTGACCATAATTAATGAGTTTAATGAATGGTACTTTCTATGAAGGTTTAGGGGGTAGTTCTCCCCCATAGGGTCAAGGTGAAACACCCCTTGTAGGGGTTGAGGGGGTAAGTTATCCTTAATGCCTCTTGAATGTAGTACTTAACCTCTTCTTGACTAAGCACTCTCTTTAGGCATAGTAGCAACAATCACGGTTTGTATATATGATCTCCATGATTTTGTCTCAACAAGGTGACTTGGTATTCAAGCTTGAAAATATCCTAAAAAATGCTTAGAGAAATGCTACTTTTTGAACTTGACTTAGTAATTTTCTTGGATTCCTTGCCAAATCTCTTTCATAAGAATAGGTCATCCTATTTCTAAGGAGAGGATTGATGATTATTTTGAATACTTACAACTACCTTTAGATAATTGCAAGATGAAAAGAGGCTGTTGATTACTAAAATTTGACAAGTTTGAAAAGTATATCGTCTTGCACTACTACATGTGACTTTGATCCCGTTTGGAAGTGGGTATGTAGGCATTCCTTGGGTGAAGGATTTTCCTATGACCAAATTATATAGGGGAGGGTTTAGGGGATAACTCCAAATTTTTGGATTGTTCTTAAACTTTATTATCTCTTCCTTCTTAGTATGATTCACCTTGAAGTTGAGAATTGTAGCATCTATGGTTGTGAACTCGTATCCATATTTATATGTCCCCCCTATATAGTTCTAAGTCAATGAAATACACCTTATTGTCATCAAGCCTATCTATTATGAGGCTTGGGGTGTTTATCTTTCCAAAATCTACCTCAATATTGGATGCAATTGTATATTCATCTAGGTAGAGGATATTTGTTCTCTTAACATAGCTTGTCCTAGTCATCCTTAGGTAATCACCAAAATTGTAAAACCTATGACTCGCTTATAGATAAACTTATTATTGCTCTGGTGTGATAGGAGTCAAGGAGTGAGCTCTATTAAAAAGAAATATAAATGAATAACATAGGGTTACTCAACTTTTACTAGTAGTATGAAAATGATAGATGCCAAGATCTACCTCGTTTCATAGGTTCAATTGACTTTCACTTATAGCATGTAAGTGATAGATGTTAGGAGCTACTTACTTTTATAGGGTTTAGATCTAGGATTTTTCTAGTAGCATGCAAATGATGGAGGCCAAGTTCTACCCATATCAGAAGTTTATTATTAATGTGTTGTTTATTGCGTTCTTGCGGGTATAGGATCTAGGTTCACAATGAAAAATTAAGACCATGCATAAACTAATCTTGAACAATATCTAAAGACAAAGATGGTTTGACAAAATTTGTGCAATGGTTGTCACCAAAGAGAAGAGATAACCTCTTAAATGTGTCCTTTATATCTAAAATGTTAGACTTCACAAACAAGGATGCAATTTTTTATAGATAGGAATCCCAATCAGGAAGACAATTAGATTCCTTTGATGAATCATCAAAATTTCTCAATAAATCACCATCATAAGAAGAATAGTCATATTGAATAGGAATGATGGAAGCCTCAATCAATGACTCTACACAAGGAATCATTGAAGGTGAAGGTACATCAACTATAGTTGATGGAGAAGGAGAATTTGAAGAAGCCTCAATATCCCCATCTAAAGATTCAAAGCATTACAAATTTGTTAACACCTTCATAGTATTATCATCATAGGGTATCTTGTCTAAAGAATGAAGAGGCTCTTGACATTCTGAACCGTGACCATCAGGGAATGGTGGAGTATTAGGATCTCCATATAGCAAGCGGGCCAAATATTAGTCCAAAGAGTATGAGGACAATCACAATGTCAATACCTTTCAAAATATCATCATCAACATGCATTGCAATAACCTCTAAGACATCATACCTTCGACAACTCCAAGAATTTTTTTGGATACCTTTATCTAGAAGGGGAACAAAACCATACAAATGTGGCAACAATTGAATTGATTGGAGATGGTTTATGATGAAATTTCTTTATTGTTTATAGTTTCCCCTTTCCAACATAATCAATGAACTTGGATGAAATTAAAACCCAATAACAAACTACGATTGATCTCCAAGATTACAAAGACACAGACCTTCAATAGCAAATAGAAACTCCCAAATATGATGCTCAATTAAAAATGAAATCTCCCAATGCAAATATACCTTAGACTCCAAATTGTAGTATGTCCAAGTTATCAAGTAAATGCCTAAAATTGTAAAAACTCAATAGAATGTACCTTGAGTTGAATCTAAAAGAGTGGATGGAAAAGATGAAATAACTCTAAATCACCTTCACAATGTCAATGAAATCTAAGAAATCTGACAAACTAGTGAAAAGATGTGAGCTCAGAGTCTGAAAGGAAGCATTGACTTCAATTGGATATAATTTGTACCTACATTTTTTTTTGGAAAAATACTCTACACCATTGCAAAGTGCACAAAAATAGATTTCCAATGATATATTGTTTACAAAAATCTGATATATTGGCAAAAATTTATGCTTCGTTAAAAAAGTCTCTTCTATTAGGATGTGCAGATGGACTAGGTGCAAAAACAAGCACTGAAGGCTTAAAAAAAAAGGCCCTGTATACATTTTGTATGATTTTAATACCTTTTAAGGTATATCCCTATGAACACCCTCCAAAGTCTAAGATGAGCTTGAAGTATAGCAGAGAAAATCCACTCTCATAGAGTTAGCTTAGAATTCTCCATAGTTTATAGTATTTGCCACATGAAAAGTAATACATTTAATAATTAGCCAAAAAAATAAAAAATAAGTTAAGTCCAAGAGAAAAACAAACACCTTAAATAGACTGTACACATATATGATTTGATTAGGAAATGAGTTTTAAAGTTCAATGACAACTAAAAAGTCGCAATACAGTTTTGTTTAATTTTCTTCTATTATCTTTCCTCAAATAATTTAGCATGCAAAACTTGAGATCTTGATTGCCATGCATCATCTAGTCAAAATGGGGAGTTGATCTGGAAGCACATGTAGAACAAACCAAACAATAATATAATCGTTTAGTTTTCAGTTCATTGAAATTTTATGCAATAGCTATTTGACAAGAATATGAGATGTTATAATAGAAATAAATTGTTGAAGAGAGAGTGGAGGTGCTTGCAATGACTATTTGGAAGGATAAGAATATATTTACTTTAAGTTTTCTAATAGATAATTATTATTTTGAAATAATTATTGTTTTTGAAAAGATATATATCTTCGATAAAATTTTATAATCAAGTATTTTTGTTGGGTATTTTTGCAAGTAATTATCAATATTGATAATTTTTAATACTTTCAAAAGTATATTCTTTTCATAAAATTATCAAAAATATTTTAGGTTATTACACTCATTAAATTATTAAATTAATAATAGACATTATCCATGATGGAGAGACATTTTTTTAAGCCTTTTCATCCATACACTATATGAAATGACTAGATAAAAACAAAAATAAATGCAACTAAATGCATTCCAATACAAGCTGTTAGAAATTTTAACTGTAACACGTGTTTCTTATCCACTCTAGGCACAAAAGGAATATGTGATATGGGAATGTTTTGAGATAAGTGAATGCATGAAAATGCTAAATAGTTGAATATGGTAAATGTATTGGAATGAGTGCGAAAATGGATTTGGATATGGAAAAAATGAGTTGAATAATATGAATATGTGTAGATAGATTAGCAACAATTTAGAGGAAAGAGTTTAACGTGAAACAATATTGTGTCACTTCTCAATATCTTATTGCATTTAATACATTCTCTTAAAATTAAGACAAAGTTAAATGGGAATTGATATGAGTATGAAAAGTTTACCATACATTATGTAACCAATTATAAAACCTTCATATGCAACTGCATTATATCTATATATTCACATATATGATATTTCCTATATTTTTTGATGAATACTAGTTTTATCAAATATTAATACTAAAAAGAGAATAGTACACAATTTCAAAAAAAGGAGTAGATAGTAGAAGGAACACCCTTAATGTCTATGCACGGTTAGGCCTAAACAAAAAAATAAAAAAACAAAATAATGTCTAATAAGGCCAAGCCCAAATAAGAAGAACTAACAAAGGAAGTATGTGGCATGTTACACCGTCAAGAGTAATTACTTCGATCTAGTCTACCCCATGCGTTGGTGGAGATGAATTTCTTCGCAAGTGCTCTGTCGACTTGACTTGCTGACTTGTCCATCCCTGATTTTTAGACTTATCAATTCAATATGACTTTCATGGCACGTGATGACTTTGGAGTTAAGGGGAATATGACCTGATATAAGCGAGCGTTGAATAAGAGAACGTTGAATAAGAGGGTTCAGACTTGACGGGCGCAATGGAGGCCTATATAACACTCATTTCTTATACAATTTACACAAAGTAGCCAAAGCTAAGAGCTAAGAGAGCCTTGAATAAGAGGGTTCAGACTTGAAATCATCACATTCACGAAAGTGGACTTGAACAAGAAAGTGGACTCCCAAAATATTTTTTTTACAGAATGTACCAGAAATCATCACATTTTATTTTTAACAAGAAAGTGGACTGCCAAAATATTTTTTTTACAGAATGTACTAGAATGTGCCAAAATGTGGAGAATTTCAAAGACCTAGTATTACCCTTTATTTTTTTAATGTCAATCTTGAACACTAAGTGAAAATTATAATAGTTTTTGAATGCATTTTATTTTCCATCAAATGCCTTATCGCAAATGGTAGTTATAACAGTTTTTAAATGCACTTTATTTGCCATCAAGTGGCTTATCGCCAACCATTTTATATAAGTCATGGAATGTAAATATTAAGTGAAGCCTTTATGAGGGGCATTATTTAAAACTGTTTTGTAAGCCATAATGTGGTAGTTTAAAACCTTTAATATGAAAAATAGAATATGAAACAACATTCTAAATGGCAGCAACAAAAGACACCATTGCTCAACAAAATATGAAACCTTTAATGTAAGCCTTCTTCGGTAACTATTTTGAACCTAATCATTGATCTCTAGCCATTCTTGGTGCATTTATGTTGTGCGACTATGAACAAAGCCATTTATTGTCATCCTTAACCAGTAAATTCGAGTTCAAACATGTGGCTTTTGTAATACTATTTTCTATCCTCACCATTTGCCATGTATGATCTGGTGTGCCTGGGCATTGGTGGTATGGTGGGGGCAGGCTTCATCGTCATCACCGGCCGGCTAGTGAGAGGTCATTCATCAACCAAGCATCGATATATTTGAAGCCTCCGATGAGGTATTACCATTCTTAATATGGATTTATTTATGCTCAACTGTGTCAAATAATAGATAAATAATGTATTTGTTGGTGCAATTGGTACTGATGAAGCGGGGAGCGCAGATAATCTACATAGGACCTCTTGGTCACCACTTGCAAACACTAATTGATTATCTTGAGGCAATTGAGGGAGTTCCCAAAATAACAGAGGGGCTAAACCCTGCCACATGGATGCTCGATGTTATATCCTTTAGAATTATAAGATCCATTTTATTTTATATGCTCTTGTAGTTCTCTGTAGGTAGAAACTGTGCTGAACCTTGCATATGGTAACCTATTATACTTACAGAATTGCTTAGAAACTTGAAAGTCATGTTATATTTGTGTGACTGCATAAGATTAGAATGAGTCTTTCAATTGAATGATGCACATAAATTCACATGATGTAATAATCTTGAAGAAAATAAAAATATGTGTAAATCAAGTATAAGAACATTAAAGTGATGCAGGAGCATCCAGGTGCAAAGGAAATCCTGCACACCAAAAAAAATATGTATTTTATTCTCCTTTGATTTTTGACTTTGGTTCTGGTCTTGAAGGCATGATTTATTTTTAAATTGTTCTCTCCACATGCTACTTCAATATCAAATTGTCTTACACTTGGTTGAACAATTAAATTGAATTTGGATTTTTTTTTTGGTGCTTGAAATAGATGTTATTCAAAATTTAAATATTAGCACTAAATCCCATGAGCTCAAACATGAATTTTCCAATTTGGACTCCTTTATAACTCCCGTGAGTTTGAAAATTCTTTTTCATCGGTGTTGGAATCTTCAGCGTGTAAGGGCTTGAGGTAGTGGAGGTGCAAGAATAAGATAATGTATGTTAATTAAGGAAAATATCAAAAACTTATCATGAAAGAACAATTAAGGGGCTGAATGCATGAATCTCATGCCCAAAATGGAGGAGGCAGAAGTTTGAAAGGCATTTTTGGGAGAGGAAAATTGTCTGGGCCGTTATTATGAGACTAAGTCTTAGTAAATTGGGCATAAATTTCTTATATCAAAAAAAAATAAAAAAATTCAAAGTGTTCTGGAAAGCTGAGAAGTAGATGCATAAAACCCAGAAACCATTTTAGAAAATTCATTCAAATGAGGGAATAGTGAAAGCAAGAAAGAGATGGGTTTTAGAAGCTCTGAGACACAAAAAGAGAGAAAAAGCAAGTAAAAGTGTGAAGGAGAGCATCTTGACACCCCATTCTCCATGCTTAAAAGTTGGAAAGGTGATGTTGATGCTATTTTGATAATGTTTGTAGTTGATTTTTGAGTTTTGTAAATCATATTTGTAAAAGTTGAAGGAATTCTTGATTGTAGATTATTTCAAGGAGAATTTGATTTTTTCAATGTGTTGTTAAAATTGAAGATTTAAAAATAATTTCAATTGGATTTTTATTTATGAGAATTCATTTTATGTTATGGCTACTTGGATGGGTTGTTTGACAAAACCCCTCATCCTTGACTACATCAAATGGTATTAGAGCAAGAAGATTGGTTGGGAAGTGTTACAACAGTTGATTGGTAAGAAGAGTTGAAATAAGTTTGTAAATGTTATCCTCCAATATAGGTTAAGGCTAGGTAGAAGGTGCACGAGAGAGAGGTGTGTCTTTTAGAAACCATCTATTGGGTAGAGGATAAGCAAGAGTGAGTTTGTTGTAGGGAGGACCTATAACTATAGAGGGTTGATACCCTGAATTGAGAGATATTGTTGCAAGGAGGACTTGTAACTGCAAAGGGACATGTGAATCTCTAAAGATGACTTTCAAGAAGAGGATAAGACGGGTCATGAGAAGGCCTATGAGGATTTTACCTAAAGAAGAATGGAAAGAAAATAGGTTTACAAAATGGGCTATTGAAGAATTAAAGAAGATTGAGACTAGAGTGGAAGCCTCCAAAAGATATTACTTTCCTGATAAATTTGTGATTAAAAAAAGAAGAAAAAAATTACAGTGCAGTGAAACATAGATTTTTGGGACCCGAATGCTACTCTTACACTCCTAGGGTTTTTCACCTAAAAGGAGAGAGATTGGGTCCAAAAATGCTTATGTAACACTCAAATTAGGATGTGTGTGATGCGATATGATGTAAATGAAGTTAACTAAATGCAATAGATTAATCTAGGTAACTGAAAATGAATGCAAAAATGCAATTATAACTATGTTTGAAAACACATTATGATAGGCAAACAACTATGTAAATGAAGAAATTATGCAGAACAAAAAGTACAGGGATATATCTGAGTGCACCTAGATGAAATGTGATGTTTCTAGATTTTTTTGGATGAAATTCACTGATTTTTCACAGTGGGACTCATTCACCCAGGGTGGCAAATTAGTGCACCTACTAGTGAAAAATTGTCGAGAGTTGGTTTCTATTTGTCGGGCTCTAAAATCTGACAAAACTCAAGTTTCTAGTCCTAAGGTGGGAATCATTCGCCATAGGTGACGAATAAGTCCTCCAAAAAATTTCTACAAAACTAGGAGAGGGTGAAGTCACAATAGTGGTTTACAATTTGATGGAGGAAGGAAAACTGAGAAAAAAGGACCCCATGGCAAAAAAATTGGTTTTAGGGATTCAACCGAACTAGGGTTCGAGTGACCCCTTTAATTATTGGGCCCACATTTCCCACCCAAAAAAAAAAATGCATATTGAAGGGGGTTTGAATGAACCCTGGTTCAAACGAACCCCCCTTATTCCTCATTCTCCCCCTGAAACACAAAAAAAATCTAAATTTTTATGCTTCGAATCTCGAGTTGAGGATGAAAATGGAGAGTCTTCACAACCCAACTGGAATCAGGTAGTCCTCGAAATGAGCTATCGAACGAATATAATTTTAATATGTTTGGTTTTATTATGTATTTGTTTTTAGTTTTATTAAACATAGGTTTTTCATAAAAAATGAAGGTCTATGTTCTGCACATGTGAAAAATTGTAGATAATAAAAAAATTGAAAAATATGAGTGCAGGATATTGAAATCCTTGATCCAACAAAAAAAAATTGATATATACAAAAAATTTACGCATTATATGGTCGTGTTATGTCTGAATTGTAATTGGTTTGACTTCAAAATTTGATTAAAGAAAAAATATTCTATAAAAAAACTATCTAACCAAGTGGAAGCACTAGATATTAGAGTTACAAATCTAAATTCGAAAGAATTATAATTTTATCCTTCATGGAAAAAAAGTTATGCATTATACGGTGTGCATCACTTTTTTAAAATGTTGTTTTCTGAAAAAAAAAAGTTTTCATGGGAGATGGAAAAAGAAGTGCAATCTGATTCCAAAATTTTTGAAGAGAATATTTTTAGAATCTACAGACAAAATGTGATGATACTCTAGTTTGCATCATCTTCAAATTCCTCATGGTTTAGCCACTATTGGTGCCTGAATGTGAAGATTTAGTTAAAAATAATAATTTTAGTGTCTAGTTTGGCCAAAAAGTTGTAAACCACTATTGTGGGATCACCTGAGACAACTCTGCAACACCAGATCTAGGAATTTTTACTTGTCAGGTTGCCAAAGTCAAATCTGTAGAAAATAGACAAATAACTCTCTCCAAGCTTAAAATTAACTCAAGTTGACTTGAATCACCTAGTTGAATTGAAAATCACTCTTCAACACTTAATAACCTGTCAAATTTTGAAACAAAGGGCTGCAAACAAACATGCAATAGGGGAAAAATGATTAGGGGTTAGTGAATAGGGGTTTTCCTTGGTCAAAACCCACTTTTGGTAATTAAACCCTTAAAAAGATAATGAAATGCAAGATAAAGATAAACTAATAACATGTAAGTGCTATCAATTCACCTAACTCTTGATGATGCAAGTCTGAAGTAATGTCAATGGCTGCTTCAAAGTGCTTGAATAGTGCTTGAATTGATGATGTAGAATGTTTGAATGCTTGAGGTTGCTTGAATATGATATTTGAATGTTGGAGGATGTAAAATGAGGTGAAAAACACTTATTTATACAATTATTGTGCCTTAGTATCCATTCATACCTCATCGCAGTCTGACATCAAGTGATTTTGAATAAAATCCTGAAAGGAAATTTGAAATATTTTGAATTTGGGGCCAAGGGGGACTCATTCGCCACCCATGGCAAATGACCCACCTAGGACCTAAAAACATGTGTCGGGAAAAATATTGTATTTAATGTTGTTTTTCGGGATAACATTCAAAAATACACTTAATTAATTCATATGAGGGCATAAAGGGACAAAATAAAGCATGAGAAAGGTGTAAATAGTGAAAATATGTCTAGAAGAGTGTGAAAGCTTGTTACAAGACTTCACAACACTTCAAAATAGGACTTGTTGATGTGTAAAAAGGTGGTTTTTAGGTGAAATGTATTAAATAGAGTCTAGAATAATGTAGAAATGTCTTACAACACTTCACAACACCTTCACAAGACGTTGCTCTTTGAATTTTAGTACCTAAATAAGCATGTTCAAGCCATGTTACAACATAAAATCAAAGCAACACAGTTCCAACACCATGAAACAAGACCTAAAAGGCCATGAAAATGACAAGGGACCATTTTTCTATGGCACATTTAGCCCCCACTTTAGTGAGAGGATGAACTTGCTTCAAAATCACACTAAAGGAGCCATGAACATTGAGGGGAGGGTTCAGATGCCCTTACATTAGCAAGATGGAATGTCAATGATCAAGAGGGATGATCAAGCCCTTAGGATGAAGATCCCTTGGAAAAATAGACATAAGAACAAAGGAACACACAAGTGTTGAAAAGAATTGGATGAAGCTTCGATCATCAATCCAACGAGTTGTGAAAAGAGATCTAGGATGATTGTTTGAAAAAGAGAATGTGTACGCACTTTGGGGCCAAGAAACTTTAGGCTGTTTGCGGGGTGAGAAGGCCCAAAAAAGGTAAGATACATATGCTAGTTGGTATGCACTCACAAACACAAAAGTGGCTATGGGGAAAATTCATGCCACTAGGTGGGCTTCTCGCTCAACCATGCCAAAGTTATGCCCGTTGACAACTTTAACAAGGTGCCACAAAGAAAAATGCTCATAAAAAAAAGGAAATGTACCACAGTCATGCAAGTTGTGTTATACAAGGTGGTAAAAAGGAATGCAAAATGTAAAAATGCAAAAATGTAAAATGTAAAATGTAAAATGTAAAAAGATGTTCAAAGGAGTCTTGTTCAATTTATGCAAGATCGGTCACTTAGGGAACATTTTTCCTATTGTCTCCAAGAGAGGAACAATCATAGAATAGTATATTCACAACTTAGGGGATGTAGTGTGTTGGTTCAAGCCACTAAGAGGAATGTAATATGCTGAGATAGATCACAATTATGAAATACATCACACCCAGTGTCATCCACAAAGTGACAAGAACATAACGTAAACGAAAAAGTTGCACTAGGAACCAAGAATGTAAATAAAATAATGGTAACGTATGCCCCCCACTTTAAAGGAATTGCTACACATCGTTCTATGAGCAATTACTTTAAAGTAGAAAGAAAAAGTGAAAAGAAAACAAGACATGAGAGCCAACTTGGAAAGCCCTATGCCAAGTCATATGTTTCAAAGGTAGGCTACGTCATGTCAAGGAAAAATGAAAAGAAAAGAAAGAAGGGAGTTCCCCCCTAGAAAATAAAACAAACCAAACACATAAGGGATTTATGGATTTGGGGTCAGTATGTTCGTTGCTGCAATGTTTTGATTAAGGAGCTCAGAATTGTCATCATTCCCCAAAGCACATAGAACTGGAAGAATGACACAAAGAGAGTGAAAAAAAAGGAAAAAGAAAGACTGTTTTGAATCAACATAGAAGAGACATTGTGGTCTCGATGCTTTGCATCATCCCCAAAAGGAAAACACAAGTGAAAAGAAAGAAAAAAGAAAGGTGAAAGAAAATGAAAAATATTTTGGGTCAACATGAAGGAGACATTTTAGTCTCAATGCCTTGCATCATCCCCAAAAAGAAAAACATAAGAAAAGATAAAGTAAAAAGGAAAAGAAAAGGTTTGGGTCAACACACTAATACATTTGACTGCAAATACGATGAAACTGTCCAACAAAATATGTAAAATTCGATGTTCGTCAGGTGCTTGTAGAATTTGATGTGTAATTTCCAAATTTTTTGAAAGTTTATCCCCCGTTAGTCGAAATATCATGAACCTTGTTGATGAAATGTCGGCTATTATTATTTTTGATGAATGTTGACAAACATAGAAAAAATTAAAAATCAAATTGTAGTAACATAAAAGAAAAGTGAGTTCGCGCCTGATTTATTGTGACGGTGTTTTGCTCTACTTGAGATAGTTTTTGGAGAACTAAGGATGATTTTCTTCAAAAAAATCTAAAAAAATTCATGAAGATATCACTAGGTTGAGGGTCTACAGTCATTGTCTTTTTGCAGAATTCAGTTGTGAAGTTAGATTTGTAGTTTCAGTTTGAAAATCATATTTTAAAGCAACATCTCATCCCGGATTTCATTTGTAGAGGGTTAAGGGTTTGAGAATTTCATGTCCAAATTTTTGTTGTATTGGAATCACCATAAGATCTATGAGAGGAATAAATTCTTGTGAATGTAATTATGTGATTCATAAGCTTGTATTGGTCATGTGGCACAGTTGTGCTATAACAAATACAGGATGCATTCATGTGTGACCCTAGTTTAATGTGGCTATGTTGTGATAGAAATGGAGGCACTCATATAATGTAGTTAATTCGGGTTGTATAATGTAGGTGTCAATCATCATTGGGTGCATTCAGGTTGTCTCAAGTTTAACAGGTTAGGATGTAATTATAGCATGATCGAAGAGTGATTACCTCTTGCTGCAATAAAGACCCTATAACTTTGGTTGATATGCATAGTGGTTGTGTTATATCAATTATGTAGTGCATTCAACCACAACCCATGTTTAATGGGCTATTCTAGAGAGTGATCAGATTTTTTCTAAACCTTATGAATGTTACTTGACATATATTTGCATAATCTCAAATTCCTTAGGAGGCTTTTGAGTATCAATGTATCTTATATAGGTTTAGAGTAGTTTCTTTTAATTAAAAAATAAATAAATGATGTATTTCCTGTAATTGAATATGTGGAGATCTCCTAAATGCCTTGTACTATCCTCTTTGTGCTTGTATTCATTACTCAGCTACTAGGTTTTGCATGTGACATCTTTAATATCTTCATAGTAGTGTGGCTTTTAAATAGATCTCAGTCTTTGCTTTAATCCTTTTCACGGTAACCTTTGAGTTCCATAATCCACCTTCAATCTCTTTTAAGAACGCTGTCTTAAGCTAGACTGCATAGTATGCATATAAAACAAGTCCTTCATACCTGCCATTGTTCCAAACCACCACTCACTACCTTGCTGAAAATGTTGCCTCCATAAGCACAATAGCATGTTTTTAAATCATGGTTGCCAGTGATTGACCATTAAGCTCACCACTTTCATCATGAAGATACAATGAAATTTTTGTCTTCAAACTCAAGGCATTATGGAAGATAACATTGTGAATTGTTTGTTGTGTACGATTCGATTTTCTTGCACATTTGCTGCTTTGCTAACTTCCTTTAAGACTGGGTATTGCACCCTCAGCTGCAATCTCAAACAACTCACTCACTATCACTTGAAGATTCCTTTCATGAGCATCCTTCTATAAAATCAAACTATGCCCTGGGCCGCCCCTGCACCCACTCTGAGGGGGATCATTGTTTCATGGTATTGTAGTTCTTAAGATCCTTCCAACCTTAATGACCCACTACTTCACTGGTCCACAAGGTGTGTCACTATTTTCTACATCTTTGGCGAGTCTCAAAACATTGCTCAAACATACAATCCACTACCTCCATTATACATTAATGGCTAAGAAGAAATATTGAACCTATGATTACCACTATTACTTCATTTGGATAGTCATTCCCTGATTGCATTTTCCTTGTCTAACACTACCAAAAGCATTTGAAAAAACCTTAAGGTCAGCAAGGGGGTAAGGAAACTCACTGTTAAAATCTTCACTTTACTATGCAAGGTTTGAGCTTTATTATCTTGTCACTGCTTAGCCTGTTTTTGACTGTCACATCTCAAGTGACTGTCATTCTTCTTACCGTAGGTTGCATTTATAAATGTTAGTAAGCTACATAGTGTGCTTGTTATTAGCTACAATCTTTAGATTTCAAGATTTTGTTATTACCTGCATTGTCTCAATCTTTATGGTATTGCAACCTCACTAATCCACTATAGTTATTGTTTATGTTTCTACGGAGGCCTAGGGTTTGTACCCTAATCATGCTCTTACCAATGCTTCTATTGTTTTTTATTAGGGATCTCTCAATGTTGAGGGCCCTAGGGATAAGCTCGTCATAAGAAGTGATACATTGCATCTTTAACTAAAATGATAAATCTTTATTGACATTAGCAATGATGATTACGACTCATTGCTCCATAGGAATGGGTCACTTGCTCTTACTAGCTCGCTACCTCCATTGTTGTAGGAATTTTGTGATCAAGTTCAATATTCTAATTTTAGAGATCTTAATTGGGGAATGTGGTAAAATCAAGAATTTAATAAGTTTTAGATTAACATTATGTGTGTTTTGGTGTCATTAACTTGAGGGAATATCTTCTCTTTTGCAGGGGTGGTTGCATACCAAATTTTTTTGTTGTAAAATATCAGAATTATTAGATTATGTTACTTGTCTATGAATAAAAATTATTGGAGTGTGAGTTTGATATTTTTTGAAGATCTAAATAGTCAAGCTTGGTAAAGAAAAATCATGTCAGATAATATTAGTCCAGAACAAAATGAAGAGACACTTGATAGATTGTGGGGTAGATTGAAAAGAAAGGGTGATGGGAAATGTTATTGTCCTTGCAATAATTGCAAGGGCTTAAAGACGAGATGAATTTTAATCACAACAGGTGAGAAACATTGTAGGCAGCATGGTCACGTTGAAGGGGGGCATGATTATCGTCCATTGGTAAGTTGTTCATTATATGTGTTTATATTGATTGAATTTGTAAATGTTTATATTGTTTTAATATTTTATATATATATATAATCCTTGATCATGATCATGGTTTATTTGTGTCTATCATTATTATAAAGATTGGGAGCACCTAGGGTGAATAATATGGATTATCACAGCAGAAGAATATTAGGTTTTGTAAGCGGATGAACATGGAACTGTGAATATCGAAGATTAAGTTAATGATCCTATGGAAGAAGATGATCATGCGCCAGAAAACACAGTTGAAGATGATGGTACGAATACATTGATCCATGCCACATTTAGTGGCAGAGCTGATCATGATGATCAAGATGACTTTGATGATGTTCATGATTTACCTGTACTTGACAAGCCATACGAGCCCCTTTATGAAGGCTCTGAAATAACTCTTCTCTCTGCTGTATTGCTGCTATTGAACTTGAAGGTTATGAATAGTTTATCAAACATAGCAATCTCACGAATGTTAAGGTATGTCATATATGTCATCTTTTTTCATCTATTTTAATTGTTGTTAGTTCATCACTAGTAAATAAAGGATGAAATATGTACCATTAATATTCTTTATATTAACAAATTATTTTTTGTTGTAGATTGATTGGTGAATTTTGTTACCACCATCAAATATTTTACCTCGCTCATACTGAGATTTATTTGGCATTATGAAAGATATTGGAATGGAGTATCAAGCAATAGATGCATGTCCCAATGATCATATTATATATCATAAACAACATGAATTTGCAACAAAATGTCCAGAATGTCATATTAGTAGATATCGAACAGATCAACTAGCAAAAAAGGTGCCTTACAAGGTTCTTCATTATATTCCCATTATTCCATTAATACAGCGATTATTTAGGTGTGAAAGCTTAGCACAATTTTTGGATTACCATGCATGGAATAGAAGTGGAGATGACATTCTTCGAATGCCTATGGATAGTTCTGCATTTAGGGACATGGAGGAAAAATGGACACACTTTAATGAAGAACCTCATAATCTCGGGCTTTCATTGGCAGTGAACAATGTCAATCCATTTAAAGAGCTGAGATCTATTTTCAGTGGCCCTATTTTGTTATCCATGATAACATTCCATGGATGTCAATAAAGAGGCACATAATGTTGTGATGATTGTTCAATTATTTGTTTACATCAATTTTTCTTTAATGTAGTAGCACCTCATTTGTCTTATTTGTTGCATAATGACTTATATTTTTTCATTCAATAGTCATGTACATTAATTTATATATTGCGATGAAATGGATTATAATAATTATGTAATGATTATGTTCATTCAACTAGGTAAGTCAGGTGAAAGATATGAATGTATATATCGGGCCTCTTATTGACGAGTTACTAAAGTTATGGAATGGCGTCACTATGTATGGCGTCTCTCAGGACTAATAAGGCAAAGAGAATTTCAATTCAGCACAATGCTTGTATAAGGACAATTCACTTGGGGGCTAACACATTTGTGGTATGTTATAACGTTCGACTGCACTTTAACAATATTTAATTTGATGAAGTAGATATCATGAATGTTTTTTAAATAATCTATTCATTATATATAATTATAAAAATTAACATATTTAATCCAATTATATATCATCTTGCAGGTCTTCAAACAATGGGAAAATTTGCATGTCCAATTTGTGGTCCAAAGATGAAATCTCGTCGTTCAACAAGTTTAGGAAAGTAAGTGTTTGATGAGTATAGGCACTTCCTCCATAGAAATCATAAGTATCGAACTACTGAAAAAACATTTTTTCAATGCGAAAGAGGAGACTACATCAAAACCACGAAGAATGTCACCTCACCTATGAAAGTTGGAATATAATAGAATCAATCGCCAAGGTTATACATCGGATCAAATTGTTTATCTATCATATATGATATGTTTTGAATTTATATTTTTATATTGTGTTGTGTTTACTCATGTTGTAATTGACAATGATTGTCATTGTTAATTTGTTTAACTTATATGCTTCATGAAGGTCATCAAGGCATTAATGGTTGGCTTCCACAGGGACTGAAAAGTTATCCCAGACAATTTAGTAGGTTTCCCTACTATGAGCGGCTACAAATTGTGCATTTGTTTGATACAATGCATATCAGAAAGAATATAACAGAAACGTTATGGAAAATATTGGATGGAAGGCATGACAGAAAAAATTGTCAAAA